>PVIU01035572.1:0-10185 GCA_004026605.1 Ondatra zibethicus | reverse complement strand
GGAAACACCTGGGGGAAGGAAGCTGGTGATTGTTGGGTTCCTTTTGAAACATCCTGAGACCACACAGATTTGGGTGATTTCAGTCTTTATATTCTTTGAACTTCAGAACTCCTGGGTAATGTTCAGAATTTAGTTGAGTAGAAGTGATTGCTTTGGATGTTCTCTTGGAACAAATACAAGGCTATTCTCATAGAATCCCATTTTAAGATCACTGACAGCAGCCACTGTGGTAGGTATGCCCACACTTATTGCCACCTCATAACATTTTTCTTGCTGGTTTCTGGAAATGTTGTCTGTCTCTGACAAATGGCTCTGTTCTTGTCTGGAAACTACCCTCACTGGAAGATAATAATTTCGTCCCAAGCTATGGTGTACAGTCCTGTTATACTTGTCAATGAGGAATTGATAGAAGGCCCTGACCCTTACCCCAGTGTGAGACAGTCTTAAGGACCATAGCAATTCTAAAGCTCACTGTGGAGTTAGCTGAAGATCTGTGTCTCAATTAGGTTTTCCCTGTGCCCTATCCTGCTTCCTTTAGTTCCTCACAGATGCCTTCTCTATAAATAACACTCTTCTATGAACTTCCATCTCAACCTCTGCTTCCAGAGAACCCAACATAACATACCCACCTAAAGTACAAAGCAACATCTAGAGAGTCAGAGTAAGAGTCATACAGTCTTACCTACCTTACTTCTTATAAATTTGTATTACCTATAATTAAATCACCTCTGAGGGGCGTTCTGGCTAGGCCTGCCTGCTTGACTGGTAGTTATAGCTGACAAAAAGTGGTTCCAGGAATGATATTTGTCTCCAGAAATGCCAGCAGATTTAGAACAGGATACAAATGTAGTCCCTCCTGAGGAAATTAGTGTCAAATGAGACTTGAAGAAGAAATAAGGAAAGAGGTAACAAAGATTGAGCACCTGCGTTACAAGTGATGGAGAACTGAGGAGAACAAGTGAATAAAGCTCCTCCTTCATGAATCTCCTAGTCTACCTGGGGAAACAATTGAAGAAGGAATGAGAAGTTAGATCAAGGAAGTCTACCATGCCACAGCAGTACACAGCCAGTACAAATGATCCTGACAAATGCAAGTTAGGACAGCAAAGATTACCAAATGTATGTATATGGTCGTGAATAAGTAAATAGTGAACTAAGTACATGAGGCTTTAAGGAAATTAATCCAAAAAATTATAATCTGCAAAGAAAGGAATTTGCAGGAAAATAGTCTATAATACTGAAAAGACTGGAAACAACCCAAGTGTTCAACAATAGGGGAATGATAATAATAGGAGACTATAAAGTAGTTAAAATGAAAATAATGAATTTCTGCAAATGTGATGTGAAATAATTAAATGAGAAAAGCAGAAATGTGGTATACATTCTCTCATATAACTATATAAAATATGTATCTTTATAAACAATAATTTTTAAAACATATGCCGCGAAGGGACAGGACTTTAATGACTCCTATTTCCTTTCTCTTCTGTTGCCTTGGTCAATTATATCACCTTCCTGGTCTAATTCCTGTAGCCTCCTCTTTCCTCTATTACAAAAGCATTACCTTTGTATGTGTCATCCTAAAACTGTTTACTAACCAACTAGTTATACAAAGAAAGCCCTGCTCTTCACAACAGTAATGAAAAAAACCCATGGTGATATCATCCAAGGGGAAAACCATCTTAGAATATGTATCTAAAAGTGAGGTGAACATTTGAAAATATCGTAAAAGATGGACATATGTCACAATTATAATCCTTTTAGAAAAGCATATTTGATAAGTCAATGTCTTCTTAAATATGCACCATCTTTGTTACAATAATTATTATTCTAAGCTGTAGCGAGGAGTTGTGGTAGCAAATATTTAACAACCCGTAGATGAAAGTTTTTGTCCCACCCAGTTATGCAGCTGTTCAGTCCCAAAGAAACACACAGAGACTTATATTAATTATAAACTGTTTGGTGATGTGGGAAGTCCTTCTGTATATGTGTTGCTTTTATTGTTTAATAAATCAAGAAGCTGCTTTCAGCCAATGGCTTAACAGAATATAGCCAGGTTGGAAAAGATATATAGAGAGAGTAGGCAGAATCAGAGAGACGCCACATAGCCATCCACAGGAAACAGATGTGCTGGAATCTTGCCAGTAAGCTACTGTCATGTGACGATACACAGATTAATAGAAATGCGTTAATTTAAGATATAAGAGTTAGCCAGAAACATGCTTAAGCCATTGACTAAACAGTATTACAGTTAATACAGATTTCTATGTGATTAAATTGGGAGTCTGGGCAGCCTGGAAATGAATGAATAGCCTCCAACCACAGTTTTGCCTAAGAAATCTTACAACTTAAATTAACCCATAATTATTGTCTATGTTTAGCCACATGGCTTTGTACCTTTTTTTTCAGTAAGGTATTCTCATATTGCTTTCTCTGCATCTGCCTGGTGACTGATTCTCTGCTTTTCCTTTTCTCAGAATTCTCCTACTCTGGTTGCTCTGCCTATTCTTCCTGCCTGACTACTGACCAATTAGTGTTTTATTAAACCAATATGAGTGACAAATCTTTACAGTGGACAAGAGCATTCTCCCACAGCAACAACCACTCATCTGGGGAGAAACATCTTAAATTTGTAGAGTTTGCCAATTTGTGACTGTAAATATTCCATTCTTAATTCCAGGCTACTAAGGTTACTAAGGGTACCTCAAGAAACATGAAATAATGGAAGCCATATAAAGCTTACATGTAAATGTTTGTAAGACATTTTTTAACAGTAGAAAAGCAGAAACTATTCAGATGTCCATCAGCATGTGGGCAGTAAATTATAATATAGGTATACAACAGAATATTTCTCAGCAGTGAAAAGGGATAACTTAGTACTACATCAAATACCCAGGGAGTCTCAAAATGATCATGTTGAATGAAAGGAGACATCTGGCACATTTAAAGCACTGTAATAGAAAAACAGTAGTTGTTTTGGTCTTAGAGGGGTGGAATGAAAAGTCTATTTTTAAAAATCTCTTGGAGAGTAATGACTTTGTTTATTCTTATCTGTTTTTTCCCTTTCATTGACACTGGGTATTTCTAGTACTTATATGTCTGTTTAAGAAAATATATTCAAGTCATACAGATAAACACCACAGTAATACTTGTGTCTCAACTTACTGAATGCACAATCATACTCAGGACATTGTCTTTGTTATTATGCATAGTAATAGTTTTGTGACTAGTCATATGTTAAAATTCTTATTATCGTTCTTTTTCCGTCTTCCTCTCGGAGAGGCAGCTTCTGCTTCTCTTTCCACCCTTCCCCTTCCCCTGCTTCTCTCTCTCTCCTCTCTGTCTCTCTCTCTCTATCTATCTCTCTGCTCTTCTCCCCTTCACCCTTCTCCCTCCATAACCCCCTGAATAAATATCCAACTTTACTCTGAAAAAAAATTCTTATTATCTGTACTTTTAAAATAGGTACAGTTTTTTGTGTTATTATAACCTTAATAATTAATTTTTAAAATTATTTTCCCTACTTTTTGAGATTAGAATTACATCATTTGGTCTTCCTTTCCTCCCTTCAAGTCCTTCTGTATATCCTTCTTGCTCTCTTTCAGACTCATAGCCTCCTTTTTCATTAATTATTGTTCCACACACAAACATATATGCACATATGCATACAAAACAGTTTGCTTTGTTCTTGTCTTAAAACGTTTCTGCACCCAGCCTTAATTCAAATACCTGACCCTCATATTATGTCAGGAGTTTGCCCTTGGGCTTCCAGAACCGATGCTGCACTACAAGCTAGTGAGTGTGCCTTAGCCAGTATCGCCACCATCTCTGCTCTCCTTACTCATTCTTCCCTGGGCAGCATTTGGTATCTGAAGGCATGATTTCGAGTCCAGCTTTTAATACTGATCAGATTAAGTTCTTGTTGTCCCTGATGGTAGGTGGTCTAATAATGAATGAGCTGAGGAATATTTTGTTAGCATTCTTTCAGTCCTCTCTGACCATGTCCATGCACAAAAATACACTCCATGCTCTCAAAACCCTGCTCCAAGGTCAGCTTCTGCAGAAAATCAACCAAGACAGGACCAAACATACAGTGAGGCTTTTCATCTGGAAAACTGAAGTGAGACGTGGATTTCATCTGGAAAAGTGAAGTGAGACATGGATTTAAAGACTTGAATCTCAAAACAGTGCCCTACTCTAAAGCTAACACCAGGCCCAAAAGATTTTTCACAAAAGCAGACAGACAAATAAAAAAGAGCAAAAACATCAAAGACAGGTCATCATGTTGTCTCTTATCTTATTGAAGTATAATGTTTGAACAGATGTACAAGTTACAGGGAAAAAGTACTAGTCAAAGAGTACAAGATGTGTGTGTGTGTGTGTGTGTGTGTGTAGGTCAAATTTAGAGGGAAGAATAGGATCTCACCTATTGCTTCTTCCTGGTTCAGTATCTACAACTAACCAATGATCTCCTCGGACACCTTATTTCAGTCAGATATCCTAGGCTTAGGAACGCAGAACTGGAAAAGAAACTTAGCTCATAGAGAAGGCAAATTCTAATAGTGCGGAGTATATAATAGCAGTACACACAAAAATATCATATTTAGGAGATTCGTGAGATATCTAAGTAGTTAAGAGCACTGGCTGCTCTTCCAGAGGAGTTGGGTTCAATTTCTAGGTCCTAAAAACTGTCTGTAACTCCAGTCTCAAGGTATCTGGTGTTATATTCTGATTTCCACAGGCACTGTATGCATGTGCTGCACAGACATACATGTAGGTAAAATACTCATACACATAAAAAATAAAATGAAAAACAATGCCAGATTCAGAAATAATTTTCAAAAAGTTAAAATTATGTTCCACACACACCCTTTGTCCTCTGGTCTGGCCACCAGACCTTGAGGACAAATGGAGCAGAAGTGGCTAGTAGGCTTTTGTATGGCCTGCTTTTGTATGGCCTGAGAGTATGGTGGAAGCAGCTTTTGAGGAGGAAGCATCAATGAGATAGCATAGCTTTATTCCAGAGGATAGGATCAACAGTTGGGGCATGACCTAATTTACATATGCTGACACACACCTTTCATAAAGCTGCTAGTACAATGCCTAGTTACCATATGTGGCAGCAAGGTCCTAGCTTACAGCCCCTAGCACGATGTCTAATTACCATTTGTGGCAGCAGAGGGAAAGCGCTTCCAGGGAACTGTGTTACAGGTCGTGCCTAAGATAAGCCAGGCATCCAGGCTCAGGGACAGTCTCCAAATAAGGTCAGGCAGAGAGCAGGAAGCCCTGTTGGGGGAATGGAGTCCTCTATCTTGAACCTTGCTCACAGAGCTCTGTCCAGACATGCAAACTTTAACTAGCAGGGCCTCCCAATAGGTACAGATATTTTAGAATAGGTCACTGATACTTTGGACTATTGCCTTACAAACGTCCTTCTTCACACAAAGAGTAATTCTTGTCCCCATTTTTGTGAGCCATGTCCAAAATATGTACAAATGGAGGATAGAGAAGGAAGGGTTCTTTAGTTCTAAGTCGGGACCTTAAGAGGATTGAGGGTTTTAATTTGCTCATCTGAGAAGGCAATCTAGATCTTAATCTTAGCCAGAGAGCAAGACTGCTTCAATCAAGTGTCAGGACTAAGATCACAGGAACTAAAGCTTGTGGATTTAAGCCACTGAGTTATGAGGCTGCTTGTTGTGAAACATTACTCTCGCAATATCTCTCATCTGTGTGCTCAGAGAAGCCCTTCTGCGGAGATGGTCACCGGGCTAAATTCTGAAAGGAAGTCAGTCTCACGATGACCATTCTAGGCATGGAGAATATTTAACCTGGATTATGCAATGCTGGAAATCTGTTTGCTATGTTCAGGAAACTGAGAGGCAATGTATGAAATGGAACTCTGCTAGTGGCTGAGTGGGTGAGTGACATAAAGTAAGAGAGAAGGGGACACAGGCAAACACCAATGTGTACAGGTTTTCCAAAAGAGAATAATTAGCTTTGTTTTCATTCTGACCACACTGGAAGGCCCCAATATGACTGTCTGAAACAATAAAGATTACTCTGTTTACTGTGTAGAGACTAGATTAAATAAGAGACACATATAACTTTTTTGTTAAACCATTTGGCAGTCCCAGAATCGTCCTTAGCAGAGATCCTGAACTATTAAACAGAACAAGAGACTAAAAATCTATAAGACAACATCAAGTCTGGGTGGTGATAGACACCGAGATAAAACACATACACTAAAATATCTTCAACTAACATTTTCCTTATAATAACAAACCATCCCCAAATTAGTGATGTACCACAACTATTTATTTTCTCAAATGTTTCCGATGGTAGGGACAACAGGTCTCTTTTCCATGTGGAACCTAGATAGGGCACCAGCATGAAAGATCCAGTTCTCATTCACAGTACGGTTGAAAAACTGAGGTGGGCTGTTGGCCAAGGTGCCCTTGTCTTCCATGTAGACTTCCACATGGCTGCTTTCACTTTCTTGGCTTTATGGGCAAGTGTGCCAAGAGGACAAGCCCCAATGTAAAAGTTATCAAAACCCACTAATTTTCATAAGAGATTTATTCTGTCAAGGAAAAGACTATCTGTGTAATCATAATAGGTTTATTAATCAAAATCAGTTGCGGATTTCAGGATTTATCTCAGTGGTAGAGTCTGTGACTAGAAAACACAAGGTCCTGGGTTTGGTTCATGGCACTGAAAGGAGAAACATGCAATTTTAAATGCACTTATTTTTCATAGCACTGATAACAGCTACGTTTAAAACCACATTCTATTCCAAGCTGGAGAGATGACTCAGAGGTTCAGAACATTTGTTGTTCTTTCAGAGGATGTAGGATTGGTTCCCAGCACCGACATGGCGGTTCCCAAGCATCCAGATCTGCAGTTCCAGTGGATCTGATCCCTCCTCAGACCTCCCCAGGCACACGTCAGGCATGTAGTGTGTATACACACACTCATATAAAACACTCATATACTAAACACATGTAAAAATACATTCTTTCATAATGTATGTAAACCACAAATAACATGATATAAATGGAGAACATTTCATAAGTTACAAAAATTGAGAAATATGACAAATAATAAAAGGAAAACAGAAGGCATAATGCTTCATAACATTCCAAAGAATAATATCAGGAAATGGTGAGATTATTTCCCTTCAATGTAGTGAAAGTTTCAAATTCAGTTAAGTGCCTAGTAGTTGCCAATTCCTTGCTACTTCAAGTTCTCGGTGGGATTTCTTCTTCCCCTCAATCTTTCTACCCAGTTACCACTGCTTTGGCCATACCTAATGCAGCTGCTTTCACCAGCCCAAACTATGTAAGTCATTGCACATGAATGACAGATAATGCAATCTGTTTTTACCACCTGCAAGATCTGTAGTTTGGCTTTAATCTGCCAAGGAATCGTGTATTTAATTTGATCATGAGCAAAGAACGCTTGTGTGCCATCATGGTTTCCACTATTATAAACTAGGAACAGCTATGGACCACCTGGCCAACTATGGAGAAGATCTGGACCTGACTGAAGCTCTTGTATTTGTTCCTTAACGCAAGTGAAGCTGAGGGTGAGACCAGCTCTCTCAAGGCCAGCTCTCCCACTGCAGCAGCCAGCTAGGGGCAGGGCCAGATCTCCCAGGGCCAGTGAAGGGCAGGCCTGCTCAACCTAGCCCTTAGCTTTCAACATGCATGGTCCACGTGACCCCAGTGGTAACATGGGCCATGGACATCAACACAGAACCCAGTGGCAGTAAGACCACAGACACAGACATGGTCCTCAGCAGCAGCTCAGCCCAGACGACACCATGACCCTGTTTGGCAATGCAGGCTACTTGGATTAGCATGGCACAATGGCAGCATGGCTCTCAGACACCAACATGGTGCCATGTAGTGGCCTGGACCCCAGGAATCCCCATGGCCTTCAGTGGTAACAGTAGCCATGAACATCCACACAGACCCTGGCTGTGGTAGGACCATAGGGCCACATATAGCCCTTGGAAGAAGCCTGGACCCATTTATCACCATGGCCCAAGGTGGCCCTGGTGGCAGCATGGTCCTCAAATACCAACATGACCATAGGTGGCAGCCCAGATCCTGAGGAACCATTTGTTCATTGGTGGCAACATGGGCCAGGGACATCAACATAGACCCAGGCTGTGACAGGGTCATGGACCCAGAGGTCCTCGGCAGCAGCCCTGGGCCAAGATGTCACCATGGTCCTGGGTAGCAGTGCAGGTCACTAAGGTCTGTATGGTGCAGTGGCAGCATAGCTCTTAGATACCAACATGGTCCAGGTAGCAGCCCAGACCCTTCCCATCTTCAAAGATTTTGGTGGTAACAAGAGCCACAGACCCTGGCTGTGGTAGGACCACAAACCCAGACATGCCCCCTGGCAGCAGTCTGAGTCCAGACACACCATGGCCTCAGGTATCAGGCCAGGCCACTCAAATCAGCATGGCCTCAGCAGTACTATGGTCCTTGGACACCAACATGGCTCCAAGTAGCAGCCCAGATCCCTGGTATCACACAATGATTGAAGGCAATGGGAGATATGGATAGCAACACAGACTCTGGCTGTAGTAGGGCCATGGATGCAGACATGGCTCTTGGCAGCAGCCCAGACCCAGGAATCAGCATGGCCCCAGGTGGCAGCACAGGCCACTCAGATCAGCATGGCCCTGGAGGTGACACGGCTCTTGGACACCAACATGACCACAGGTGACAGTCTAGACCCCAGACAACTATGTGAACTTTGGTAGCAATACAGGCCATAGACATCAACACAGACCCTGGCCAGGGACACAGACATGGTCCTCAGCATCAACCAGGACCCGCATGTCACCATGGCCCTGGGTGGTAGCATGGGCCAGTCAGAACTTACCCCAATGATGTGGGCAAAGGAGAGCTGGCTCTGCCCCTTGCTTGAGGGAGGCAGCCCCAGTGGAGGCCCAGAATTATCAACTCAGCTACCACCTAGGACCCCATCCAGTGCTTTGAGTTGGCCCACTCTAACATCTACCCATCTATCACCTGCTTTAGCATGTTAAGGGACTGGCCCTACGACACCAGAACTGCAGAATCTCCATGACTTGGGGCAACAGCAGGAAACCCTAGAGTAGTTTCAGAGAGGGTTCAGTATTGACGGTGTACCAGAAGCCAGAGGCCTTGAACCAGACCAACGACTAATTACAATGAACAATTGCAAGTAAAGCTATTTGGACAGAGTGGTCTATTGCATGACACACCACAAATCTCAATGCGGCTAAGAAGAATGAAGTGGAGAGGTGGAGAGATAGAAAAGACCGAGGAGAGAAGGGTTTTTTAAAACTAATATTGTTGCTTTTTATTTTCTTTTGGGAGGATGATGCAAGGGTGAAGGGCAGATAAAGAGGGACTAAAAAAGAATTAAGATTAGGATGCACGATGTGAAATTCCCAAAGAATCAATAAGAAATATGTTTAAAAAGACATAATTGTGCTTTTAAAAATTGAAGTGTAAGTTACATACCATAAAATCACAAAGTTAGGCATGTAGTTTGATGATTTCTCATATTGCAACCAACATTTCAAGCAAATTATAAAATATTCATTTTCCTTTTATTGAATAGATTTTTTCTCACATATTACATCCTAATTACAGTCTCCATCCCCTCTACTACTTCCAGCTTCCCCCCTCCCCCTCCCCATCCAGATCCACCCCTTTCTTTCTCTCATGAAAAACAAATGGACTTCTAAGGGATAATAATAAAATAAGATAAAACAAAAATTAACACATCAGAATAGGACAAAAAAAAAAACAGAAGGGAAAGAGTGCACGAAAAGGCATGAGAAACAGATGCAGATGGAGAAACCCACTTATTTGCATTATTAAGAATCCCATAAAAACACTAAAGTGGAAGCCATGATATACACATAAAGGATATGCAGAGTTAAAAGAATGAAAAAGATATAATTTTAAAAAAAGGTAAAAATTCCAATTTCCAGGAGGTTCTGTGTATGCTTTCCTTGGGTTCACCTAGGTATTCAGCTTCTCTGGGCTTGCGAGCTAAGTGCTTGGTGACCTTTATTTTATAGCTAGGGTCCACTAATGAGTGAGTACATACCATAATCATCTTTCTGGGTTTGGGTTACCTCACTCAGGATAGCGTTTTCTATTTCCATCCATTTGC
>PVIU01035571.1:0-10186 GCA_004026605.1 Ondatra zibethicus | reverse complement strand
TTTGGAAATCAGTGTGGCGGTTTCTCAGGAAATTGGGAATCAACCTACCTCAGGATCCAGCAATACCACTCTTGGGAATATACCCAAGAGAAGTCCAATCATACTACAAAAGCATTTATGCAACTATGTTCATAGCAGCATTGTTTGTAATAGCCAGAACCTGGAAACAACCTAGGTGCCCCTCAATGGAAGAATGGATGAAGAAAGTGTGGAATATATACACATTAGAGTACTACTCAGCGGGAAAAAACAATGACATCTTGAATTTTGCATGCAAATGGATGGAAATAGAAATTGCTATCCTGAGTGAGATAACCCAAACCCAGAAAGATGATTATGGTATGTACTCACTCATTAGTGGACCCTAGCCATAAAACAAAGGACACTAAGCTTTTAGCTCACAAGCCCAGAGAAGCCAAATAGCAAGGTGAACCCAAAGAAAAACATATATAGATCCTCTTGGAAATTGGAAGCAAACAAGATTGCTAGGCAAAAGTTGGGAATATGGAGGCAGGGATAGAGGTGCGGGTAGGGGAGGTGGGAGTAGGGGAGAGGGGGAAGGAGAAGGGAGAAGGGAAGGACTGGGAAGAGCTTGGGGGAGTGGGAGGGTGGAGATGGAGGAAAGGTGGATATTGGAGAAGGGAATAAGACATCTACATTAAGGGAGTCCTTTTAGGACTGGCAAGATACTTGGCTCTAGAGGAGAACCCAGGTGTCCACAGGGATGTCCCCAGCTAGGTCCTTGGGCAGCAGAGGAGAGGGTGCTGGAACTAGCATTGTCCCATAGTCACACTGATGAATATCTTGATCACCACCATAGAAATTTCGTCTGATGGATGGAGATAGAAATCTGCTAGAAGGAAGGAGAGAGAATACTTCAATAGTTGATACAAACAAGGACTTTCTGAATAGACTTTAGTAAAATAGGAAATAAAAACAAGTAACAAAGGATCTCACTAAATTAAAAGGCAAAGTCAACCATTAATCAAGCTAAGAGACAGCCCACAGATTGGGAGAAAATCTTTTTCAGCCATATATCTAACAGAGAATTTGTATCTTGGATATGTAAATAATTTTTAAAAAACTAAACAGAGACTTCTCAAAATAAGCAAGCACTTTCAAAACTGCTCAACTTGCTTAGCCATCAGAGAAATGTAGGGTAAAAATATTTAAAGGTTCCGCCTCACCCTAGTCAAGATGGCCATCAGAAATACAAATCAAATGCTGGTGTGATGTGTGGAAAGGGGAACTCCCATACACTGTTGGCGGGCTGTGAATTAGTTCAGCTACTACAGAAACCAGCGTGGAGATATCTTGTAAAAAGCTAAACACAGAACTACCATGTGATTCAACGCCACCAGTCATGTGGAGCATGAATGCACTTTATATCCTTTCACAGAGATACTTGCACTTCCGTCTTTATTGCCACTCTTAGTTACAATAGCAAGAAATTAACCTGGATGCTTATCCACAGGTAAATGGATAATAAAAATGTGGTACATATACACAATGAAAAATTTATCTATCAAATAGAATTATGAAATTGTTATGCAACTAGATGAATCTGATAATGATTAGGTGCACGCAGTAATTCAAATTCTGAAAGACAAATATCATGTGTTCTTTCTCATACATGTACCCTATGTTTTGATTTTTATATGTTTATATATGTGTGTGTCTGGGTATAGGTCATGAAACTAGAAATTGACCACAAGAGGGGAGAAAGGTTTTGAGGAAAGGGGAGAGGGTAATAAAACACTTGTGAAAGGAAAACAGAAAAGAGACTACTGGGGTGGAAGGAGACAAGCAGAGAGGTGAAGAGAAAGGAGAGAGAATATCAATAAAAACAAATTATGCATAAAATGCCATAATGAAACCCATTCCTTTGTACATTACTTTAAAAACAAAAATTAGCTTCATTGGGACTGGGAAGATTGTTCAGTGTGCAAAGTGCTTGTCATGCAAGCATGAGGATCTGAGTTCAAATTCCTAGAGCCCATGTAAACTGAGACATGGTAGCCCATGTCTGTAATGCCAGCATTCCTATTGTAATATGGGCTCAAGAGGCAAGAGAATCCCCAGAAGCTTATGTGCCAGCTAGCCTGGTGTATGCAGCAGAGAAACAGAAGTCCTGTCTCAAACAAGGTGACTGACAAACCTGAGGATGTCCTCCATACATGTATCATGGTATAGGGGTGTGCCAGTACACACACACACACACACACACACACACACACACACACGAGAAAATCATTAAAATGTTTTTAATGTAAGTTTGATGTGATAAAATGATGGAACCTTCAGAAATGAAGACCCATGAGGACAGAGAAACCCATGTAGAACATGCTTAGGTTTGATGAGTGTGGACAGACATAGATAAGCATGCCTGATCAAGGGGACCTAATAGGAAGGGAATGAAATTAGATGTGGGCGTAGCAAGTCAAATACTGCCTGCAGATTTTTCTGGGCGACTTTGTGTCTTCAGTCCTTCCATCCATTTGTAGGGAGTATCCCCCGGTGGCTACTTTAGAAGAAGGGACTTCCTTTAGGTGATGCTTCAGCAGGAGGAAATCAGGGAAGTCCACTCTTCAGTTATTTTGGCAAATGTCAAGTGCCATAATTTTGGGATAACACGTCCTGTCCCTCATCTGTATCCATGGAATCTGTCACCTTACTAAGCATAAACTGTCACTGCATTTTTTTTTTTTTGGTTTTTCAAGACAGGGTTTCTCTGTAGCTTTAGAGCCTGTCCTGGAACTAGCTCTTGTAGACCAGGCTGGCCTCGGACTCACAGCGATCCACCTGCCTCTGCCTCCCGAGTGCTAGGATTAAAGGCATGCTCCACCACTGCCCAGCTGGAGCATATATTTCAAATGTCCTGTTCAGTCCCTGCTTATCAAAAGTGTTCCACCATAACTCAGCTCTCTTTAACTACAAGGACAGATTCAGAATGCAAAGCTCTTTTCCTACCCCTCACACCCAGATTAGATTTTTGAATAAGGACCTGCTGGTTTGTGTGTGTTACATGGAATTATTATAGAATTACCCCTGACAATATCATCATAAATTCAAAACAGAATGTGTATCCTACATCCATTTTGTGGTTTCTCACATTCTTTTTTCCTCCCTCATTGCTCGGCATCCCTTATGTATAAAAATGGGACTCTGCACTTATGGTTGCCTGAAACTTCACTGCCTTTAGGAATACATTTATATTCAGAGGCTATAATGGTAAATAATTTCAACAGAGTGAAGCTCTTTAATTCTACTTTGTATTTGAAACACGCATTCGAAACTATCTTTGACTATCTCACGAGAATCCAATTTCCTAAGGTTATGTGGCAGCGATTTGAGTGGAAATTTTAAAAAACCTGAAGTTCAAAGTAAACTATCAAACAAAGCCCAGCCGATCTAGTCTGGCCTGATTTGTGTGGCCATAAACAGCAACAAAATCTTCTGTTGGCTATTGGTATAATAACTATGATTGTGGTTTTAGCAAGGTAACTATCTCTCTCTCCTCTGGCCCTGAGGATTTGGAGGCTGTTTTTCCTAAACAGAATTTTCAGAGGTTATAGCAATCCTCCCGATAAAAGAACCCAGAGCCTGATAGCAGATATCTGTGTAAGTGGCAGGTCTCAAGACAGCAGGACACAATTTGGAGGGACATGCTGTTATTATTGAAAGCCCTGTCACTGAGCCACAATGGAATGACATCTCGATATGTTCAGTAAATGGAGGAAGTTTTTGAGTTTCTAGCTGTTCACTTCCCAGACCAAAATACCAAGGTCAAATGCCCCTCTGCTCAACCGTTCTGTGGGGCTCAAGCCATGAATTCAGATAAATGACTGTGAACTAAAGGAATAGTAAAATGGTTCAGCTCAGAAATATGAGACCCCATGTTCAGATTCCCAGCCCTCATATAAAGGTCAGAGGCTGTGAGCTCCTGGGATCCCACCACTGGGAAGATGGAGATGGGTAGATCAGGGAGCGCATTAGACAGTCATTCTAGCCAATCACGGAGCTTCAAGCTCAGCGGCAGAGGCTGGCTCAACAAATAAGTGGAGAGCAACTGAGAAAGACACATAATGTTTACCTCTGACCTCCACATACCTGTACAAGACACACACACACACACACCTGTAATAAGTTAAACAACTTTATACTGCTGGTCTGTTGCAGTTTCTAGTTCAGAGCTTATTCTAAAGTCTTTAGTTAACCAAGATACTCTGTAATTCTTTACAAGTATCCACACTATCTACTAGATTTTAATAATAGTTTTTGGGAAACTGGACCAGTTTTCTTGAGTTTGGAGGAAGTATATTTGCAAAACTAGCTGGCATCCTTAAAAACCTGCAAGTACTTTATGTGCCTTGCCCTTGGTGCTTATTAATTAGTTATCCTGTGTATGTGTGTGAATTGAAAATTCTGTGTGCTGCAGGGTGATAACAAAATAATGCAGATACTCACTTTGGGGTCATTTGTGAAGTTACAGGAGAGGCTACATCCTTAGTTTAGAATAATCCTCACAGGGATAATGCACCACAAGACTCCAACACTCATTCCGGAAAGTCTCAGGTGACTGGACAGACAGACAGACAGTGTGTGCATTTATCAGCACCTAAGTACTAGAATCCTGACGCCTTTGGACAATCTGCAAACTATAAATAAAAATGAAATATGGAAGTTAAAATTCAGATAAAATAAAAATGTGATAAAGAATAGGAGAATTAAATGATCATAAGACTACATCTTGCAGATGTGGTTGTGATTTTTTTTTTTTTACTTCTCAGACACACAAACTTTGATTCTTCAGCAGTTTGCATCCTCTGTGTAATTGGAAAAAACTTGTCTCTGCCATAAGTCTCATTCTAGGAACAACTGAGCACCTTAGCTTCCCTCTGGAAAAGTTTGGTTTTTACTCTACCTGGCCCAGTGTTCCTCATCTCTGTGCAGTGTCCCCATGGAAAGGACTTTGCTGCCCTCTAGTGTCACTCAAAATAGAGGACACAGAAAACTCAGCTTTCCTTCCTGTGCATGAGAGGAGATGAGCAGGTCTACTCATCAGAAGGCCAGATGTGTCAAGATCCCTCCTTTCTCCTCTGAGAAGATCCCTGTAAAGACTTCACTGGAAATCTGTCCTTCAGTCTTGCTGAAAGATGTATACAGATGTGGAGGAAGTTAAGGCAAGGTAGAAATGCCCACACCCAAAATGAAGCAATCCATCAAAGACATGGTAGTGCACACCTGTTGTTCCACCACTCGGGCTGAGACAGGAGGATTGCTAATCCGAGAGCAGACTAGGGTGAATAGCATGAACCTATCTTTTAAAAAAAACACCTTAACTTGAAAAACTGGGGTGTAGCTCAGTTAAGAGAGTACTTGCCTAGTTTGAATGAAGCCCTGGGTTTGAGTCCTAGTGCCAACACCAGGCATGGTAGCCAGCACTCAAGAGGCTCCAAAGGTCAAGTTCATCCAAACCCAAGACTACCAGAGCAACAGGAAACCCTGTCTCAAAGTAAATAGGTAAAGTATTATCTAAAGAGTTGTTTACAAGGCAAGATAAAGGGGTTATTTTATTTGTCTGTCTATTTCTACTCTAATACAAAAAAAATACAGTAACCAAGGGTCATAGTACCAATTTAAGAATTCTGAAAATCAAGGGTAAGGGCAGTGGAAGTGACAAAGAAACTTTCTGCATTATATAGCCAGAGAGTCCTCTGAACAGGTCAAGAAAGAAAGGAAGAAGTTGGACAGAGGAAGAATATTCCTTGCAAAAATTTCTTATTTTTAAGCATAAGAAAAGCACCTGCAGATCCTGAGACAGGCAGCTTCGGGCATGGTAGGTAGAGCAGAGCCCATTACTGAGGAAGTACAGTGACTGGTCCAATCAGAGTGATGCTGGGGAGGGCAGCAAAGGTCAGACTATGTCCAATATTCCTGTAAAGTGAGCCTCGCATGCAAATTGGTACCCCATGAAAAGTAGAAATAATATTAATTTTGGTAATATATTTTATTTAATATGTTATATCCAAAATAGTAATATTTATAATATATATGTATAATCAAGAAGCTGAGAGATATCTTAGAGGTTTAAAGCACTGGCTGCTCTTACAGAGGTCCTGGGTTTAGTTTCTAGGACCTGTAACTCCAGAGGGTCTGATTCCCTCTTCTCTCCTCCTTGACACTAAATGCATGCGCTGCACAAATATACATACAGGTAAGGCACTCATCTATAAAATAAAAGCAAATATTTCCAAAAGAAATTGTGATTATATAATAAATATGAGCATTTTGCTCAATAAAGAAGCATTTGCTCTCTTTCCTATACCAAATCTTTCAGATTTGAAGTATCTTTATTTATAGCACAACACACTTGGAATTAGCCACTTGTCAAGTGCTCAGTTTAGTCAAGTATATGACACATTATGGTCACACTTAAATTTTTTTGATTGGTATATTTGAATGCTTATACTCTCTCCCAGTTTTTGACAGCTTTATGATATGCACTTTGGAAGTGATTCCCAGTAGAGATCACCAAATGGATTTGGTGGGATTCAGTGAAGAATAAATGGTCAGGAGGCCTAGCTGCCCATTAGTTGTCAGGAAACTGGCCTCTCTTTCTGTCTTACTTTTGAAAGGTGGGTAGAATGAAATCAAACATGATCATGTAAAGTCTAACTAGCATTATTTTAATTTGGAGCTCAGTAGAAGTCCTTTATGGCCGGCTGAAAACAAAGAGCCTAAGGAAACATCTCCCTAATACACACACATACACAAACACACACACACACACACACACACACACCTACACACACCTTCATCTGCCCTCGCTTCAACCAGTCCAGTTCTACACAAACTGTATAGCACCATAGTTAAAGTTCCTCCTCTGTACTGAACCTTGACTCTTAATTTTGCTCTATACCTGATAAACGTTACTAGTTTTTGTAGTGCTTGTTGTGATTGTTGAGTCAACATTAATGCTTAGAAAGGCACCAGTGCCTAATAAAGGTGCTGTCGTGTTGGACATCTCTTATTTATGACTGAAAAAAATGGCTATTCCTTCCTACCCAGTCACCATTTGGTGACAAGTCCCATGAGGCTTTCTTTACTACAGTTATCCCAGGAGCAGTTGCATGGCCTTCCACCTGGGCAGAGTCCTTAGCTTTTGAGTTTGAGCTTGAGCTTTTTAGAAAACACAGGGTGGCTTTTTTTTTTTTTGACTGGGAGTTCCTGGGTGAGCAAGGAGTCCTACCCAGCATCGGCAGATTCATCTGGACCCCGCAAGGAGTCCTACACAGCGACCGCAGATTATCCGGACCCCGATACATCCGGACGCTGCAAGGGGCCCTGATCCAGCGCTGGCAGATCCATTCGGACACCACAAGGGGCCCTGATCCAGTGCCAGCAGATACATCCGGATGCCGCCCCAAGGGCCTGATCTAGTGCTGGCAGATACATCCAGACCGACTACGAGGTCCTGGGCCAGCAAGAGGCCCTGACCCAGTGCAGGCTGATACACCCGGACTGAGGGACCAGGCCAGCGAGACTCTCCCTAACACATTTGAAGGAAGAGATGGGCAGGCGCCAATCAAAGAATTCATCCAACAACCTGAAAAGCAACATGATAACACCAGAATCCAGTGAGTATGGAACAGGAAAACCTGAGCAACCTATCCGAGAAGAAGTAGAAGAAATTGACTTTAAACAGAACATTATGAAAGTTATAGAGACCTTTAAAGAAGAGGTGAAAAACTCCTTTGAAGAAAGGGATGAGAAAACTAACAAAAAGTTAGAAGAAATGAATAAATTCCTCAAAGATACCCTAGAAAACCAAGAAAAAGCAATCAAACATGTAACAGAAACAGTTCAAAACTTGAAAACTGAAATGGAGGCAATGAAGAAAACACAAACGGAGAGATAGTGGGATATGGAAAATCTGGATAAATCAACGGGAACCACACAGACAAGTATAACCAATGGAATATAAGAGATAGAAGAAAGAATCTCAGACGCTGAAGATACTATAGAGAAAATAAACTCAGTGATTGAAGAAAACAACAAATCCAACAAATTCGCAAGACAAAACATCCAGGAAATCTGGGACACCATGAAAAGACCAAACCTAAGAATAATTGGGATAGAAGAAGAAGAATTCCACTCCAAAGGCCCAGAAAATATATTCAACAAAATTATTGAAGAAAACTTTCCCAACCTAAAGAAGGATATGCCTATGAAGGTTCAAATAGCATACAGAACACCAAATAGGCTGGATCAAAAAAAATCATCCCCTCGCCATATAATAATCAAAACATACAGAATAAAGAAAGAATATTAAGAGCCGCAAAGGAAAAAGGTCAAGTAACATATAAGGGTAAAACTATCAGAATTACACTTGACTTCTCTATGGAAACCATGAAAGCCAGAAGGTCTCAGATAGATGTGCTACAGAAACTAAGAGACCATGGATGCAAGCCCAGACTACTATACCCAGCAAAGCTTTCTTTCACCATTGGTGGGGAAAACAAGATATTCCAGGATAAAAACAAATTTAAGCAATATATAGGCACAAACCCAGCCTTATAGAAAGTACTAGAAGGTAAACCACAACTAAAAGGAAGCAAACAACACCCATAATAATACAGACATCTAACAACCCTACACCAGCTCAACTCAAAGAAGGGAGACACACAAACCCTCCTATCAAAAAGAAAATAACCGGAATTAACAACCACTGGTCATTAATAACGCTTAATATCAACGGACTCAACTCACCTATAAAAAGACACAGGTGAAGAGAATGGATACAAAAACAGGATCCAACATTCTGCTGTTTACAAGAAACACACCTCAACCACAAAGACAGACATTATCTCAGAGTAAAGGGTTGGGAAAAGGATTTTCAGTCAAACGGCCCTAAGAAACAAGCAGGTGTGGCTATACTAATATCTAACAAAATCAACTTCAAACTAAAATCAATCAGTAGAGATGGAGATGGACACTTCATACTCATAACAGGAAACATTCATCAAGATGAAGTCTCAATCCTGAATATTTATGTCCCTAATATAAAAGCACCCACATATGTAAAAAAAAAAATTACTAGAACTCAAAGCACACATCAAACCCCACACACTAATAGTAGGAGATTTCAACACTCCTCTCTCAACAATGGACTAGTCAACCAGACAGAAACTTAACAAAGAAATACAAGAACTAACAGATGTAATGAATCAAATGGATTTAATAGATATCTATAGAACACTCTACCCAAACAGGGAAGAATATACCTTCTTCTCAGCATCTCATGGAACCTTCTCGAAAATTAATCACATACTCGGTAACAAAGCAAACATCCACAGATACAAAAAAAAAATTAGAGTAACCACCTATATCTTCTCGGATCACCATGGAGTAAAGTTAGAATGTAACAACAATTCCACCCCAAAAAAACATGCAAATTCATGGAAACTGAACAGTCAACTACTGAACCACTCCTGGGTCAAGGAAGAAATAAAGAAAGAACTTAAAGTCTTCCTTGAATTCAACGAAAATAAGAACACAACATACATTAACCTGTGGGACACTATGAAAGCAGTGCTAAGAGGAAAGTTCATAGCACTTAGTGCCCACATAAAGAAAACGGAGAAAGCACACATTAGTGACTTAACAGCACACCTGAAAGCTCTGGAAAAAAAAGAAGCAGACTCACCCAGGAGTAGTAGAAGACTGGAAATAAGCAAACTGAGGGCTGAAATCAACAAAATAGAGACACAGAAAACAATCCAAAGAATCAATGAAATGAAGAGCTGGTTCATTGAGAAAATCAACAAGATCCACAAACCCTTATCCAAACTAATCAAAAGACAGAGAGAGAACACTCAAATTAACAAGATCAGAAATGAAAAGGGGGACATAACACCAGACACTGAGGAAATTCAGAGAATCATTAGATCTTACTACAAAAGCCTGTAGGCCAAGAATTGGAACATGTAAAAGAAATGGACAGTTTTTTAGATAAATACCACATACTGAAATTAAATCAAGACCAGGTGAACAATTTAAATAGACCTATAAGTCGCGAGGAAATAGAAGCTGTCATCAAAAACCTCCCAACCAAAAAAAGCCCAAGACCAGATGGTTTTAATGCAGAATTCTACCAGAACTTCCAAGAAGAGCTAATACCTAT
>PVIU01035570.1:0-10190 GCA_004026605.1 Ondatra zibethicus | reverse complement strand
TAATAGAGTTTGAAGTCAGGGATGGTAATGCCTCCGGCAGTTCCTTTATTGTATAGGATTGTTTTGGCTATCCTGGGCTTTTTGTTTTTCCATATAAAGTTAGTTATTGTTCTCTCAAGGTCTATGAAGAATTTTGTTGGGATTTTGATGGGGATTGCATTGAATCTATAGATGGCCTTTGGTAGAATTGCCATTTTTAATGTATTGATCCTACCAATCCAGGAGCATGGGAGATCCTTCCACTTTCTGGTATCCTCTTCAATTTCTTTCTTCAAGGCCTTAAAGTTCTTGTCAAATAGATCTTTCACTTCCTTGGTTAGTGATACCCCAAGATACTTTATGCTATTTGTGTCTATCGTGTAAGGTGATGTTTCTCTGATTTCCCTGTCTGTGTCTTTATCCTTTGTGTATAGGAGGGCTGCTGATTTTTTTGAGTTGATCTTGTATCCTGCCACATCACTGAAGGTATTTATCAGCTGTAGGAGTTCATTGGTAGAGTTTTTGGGGTCCCTTATGTACAGTATCATATCATCTGCAAATAACGAAAGTTTGACTACTTCCTTTCCAATTCGAATCCCCTTGATCTCCTTATGTTGTCTTATACCTATTGCTAGAAGTTCAAGCACTATATTGAAGAGATATGGAGAGAGTGGACAGCCTTGTCTTGTTCCTGATTTTAGTAGAATCGCTTTGCGTTTCTCTCCATTTAATTTGATGTTATCTGTCAGCTTGCTGTATATTGCTTTTATTATATTTAGATTCCTTGTATCCCTAATCTCTCCAAGATCTTGGCTGTCCACTCAGCACACTGGTTTTGAACCATTTTTTCCCTGTGTGTACAGTCGTGGATTGGGGCTCCTCTCTGTGCCTGGCTGCCCAAGACTACTCTTCTATCCTCTCAACCATGCCTGGGGGTAGAAACAGGAATATGGGACATTTTTCACCTTCTGTAGATGAGTACGGTGCTCAGTCATTGTACTGAAGGAAACCTACTACCTAGTAAAATGCTTTCTGCTGTTTCCCTCCGGCTGAGTGTTTAACTTCTGCTGGAATACCTGTGGTGACAGTAGGAATTGTCTACATCATGCTGCCACTTTATTTGTAACACTGAACCTTTCCTGCCTCAGCTGTGTGCCACCATTCCTAGCAAGCTGTGTGTTTTTCTGCAGTTTCTATAGCAGTAGTTGCGTAGGAAGTTACACCCTCAGGAGACCGAGCTGGCTCTTGCACTGTGGACTTTGATGCGTTCCCATGCTCACTTCTTGTGAGATGATCCTCAGTCATATGAGCAAGTGGCCTGTGCTGTACCACATTCCCATGCCTGTGGCGTCTCTGCTACTTGGGGGCCATGAGCTCTGGTGGGCGCTCTATTCACGGATTCGTGTTGCAGTAAGAGGCGATAATTGATGAGTATCTGTGGGGATGGATATGATTGTGTCCTCTTTAATGAGCTAACAATTTCAGGCTGAAATCTCAGCAGTGCTATTGTTTGGAATAAGAGGAGACATGCAAATGAGTCCGGGTGCAGACTGTGGTAGAACAATGCTGCAGCCTCTTTATTGGGCCCATTAATTAATTCTCCATCAGCCAGTTTTCCTGGGAATGAACTGGAAAAATAATTAAAATGATACATGAGGTAAGGAGTTTAGAAATTCAAAAGGTGAAGGCAAGAATTAGTTTAATACATAATTAGACATATTATTTGTGACTATACATTTTTTTTAACGTGGTTCACTGAGGCAGTTGCCCTATTTTTAGTCTTGGATACTTAATAAATACCATTTGGGGCTGTTTTTCAACTCATAAAGGCTCATAAATTCTCTTAATAACATTAAGTGGCTAATTATATTGTGCATTGTTAAAATAACTCCTTTTGCAAAATCTAATAATACAACAAAAGTTACAAAAACAAGTTTTTGGAGGAGTTAATTTGACTAAGTTACCAAGCTTCAGCAAGAACTCCCAGGTGCTCATGCATTTTGTCCCAAATCTGATCAGATGATGACTCTTAACAGCCAGCTTCCTTGTGACCAGAGTGATTGAATGGAAAGTTGCCACAGGACAAGGCTGCGTCACCTGCATGGCACTCTAGGAAGCAGTGTGATCCTCAGGGGACCTTGGTCCATCTGGGGTCTCAGTTCTATACTAGACCACCTTAGTGCCCACAGCGGGATAGTTAGGCAGTGGCTGGCACATCTCTGTGTTATATAGATGTGCTTTAATGCACATGGCTGGCCACTCTACCTGACCAGGGCTTCCCTCACTGTCTACTCTTTGCTCATGAGATGGAGCTTACATTGCCCAAAGATGGTCCAGGAGCTACGTTTCTGGAAGACTAAATGCCTACGCATTTGTTGAGGAATCACTATTAAAGTGACAAGCCCACTTGTAACTATTTGAGCTTAATACTTGGAGCACTGTAAAATTTTTTACACAGAACTCACTTTCTTTCTATCTTCCTTCCTCCCTCTCTCCCTCCCTTTTTAAGTATGACTGGACTTGAATGTTCAGTCTTCCTGCCTTCTAGGTGTGTGGATGATAGATGTGAGCCACCACACCCAATCCACTTTAAAATCTTTAGTGGACAACTTAAAAGTCATTGAAGGACATAGTAAATGCTACAGCAATTTGCACTTATTACAGGCCTTGTGTTCTGTCAATGGCCATAATCACACTGTGCCCAGGAACCTCATGAGGAACACAACCTGGAACCCCCTTTCCCATTAGTGCTGCAGAAGCTTAGGAAGGAGGTTTTATAGCTCTGAGATGGAGAAGGGCCAAAAGCACCCAGGAGACCCTGTGGTTGAGTCCTTCTGTGCCCTTCCCCCACCACTGGGACCTGGAGCTCCTACAACAGTGTGGCCTTTGCTCTTACATTGGCCTGCCTATTGTGGGTGGGCTGAACCCCATTTTTCAGCTGTTTGCTTTTCCACTGGAGTTGAAAACACAAAGCCCGTACCTCAGTCAGAAGGAAAGGACCTAGCCATGCTGTTTCCTTCATTCATTCAAATGAAACACTGCCCATCAGTCATCCTGCGATTTGATCTGTCAATCCAGAAACACTTGCTAATGCTTTATAGCTGTGGCTTGTTGAGGTTCTGGGAAAGAGCAACAGGAACGAGCCAGTCCTAATAAATAAAAGTTATTTCCTCATTTGAATTTTGGCGTCCAGAGAGTCAATATGAGGCGGACATCAATCTTCTCTTTCTTGAAGCAGAGTGAAGATTTCTCGTTGTGCGTCATCCTGTTCATGATGATAAAGTGCTCACTGAGTCTGGCCAGGCTCAGGCATGGTGTCTCTGGAGATGCTCTGCCTGTTTGTATTGCAAATCACATGCTTGGTTTAATGTGGGAAACAGATCTATGTTCCCTTGGTCTATGAGAGTATTATAGAAAACGTCACATTTTTAAGGAGGGCCAGTATTCCATGGATAATTTGCCTGTGGAGGGCCAACCATGACAGAGGCAATGGCCAGGAGCTTGCTCAGTTTCTTTTAGGATTAGGAAGGATAAAGAGAGAGATGAGCAGAACTTGAAGAACCTTGTGTAATCCAGAGTTATGTGGGTTGGGGCATGGCTGCCCAGATGTCTGGAGGTTGGTTCAGACTTAGCCAATGGCCATGACTTCTCCCTGGGGCTACTCTACCTGATTCTCTATATCTTCCACTTGATGTTCAGCAGTGTGGGCCTGGTTGTTCCTCTGTGGCTGGGAGTAGTGGTCCAGGTCTGATTAGCCAGGGGCCTTGCCTGCAGTGCACATATGACAGATTTGAGATCCAGGAACTCCTGCTTCTAACGTCAGAACTCTGTCTGCTCTATACTCTATCAGCTTCTGCCACTCCCACAACCGAGGGCATCCTTTAAGGCAGGGATTGTGCCTGGCTCAACCTTACTCAGCATGGGATCTGGTGTGCTGGCATCTTTAAGGGATGGGCAGGACGTGTCTGATGGAGTATGCTTGTGAAAATGTGGCCCATGTTTGGATGGAACACAATAGGGCCCTGTCCTCTGGCCATTCCTCTCACGGTAGGGCTTTCAGTCCTAGTGTGCTTGAAGGTAGAGCCTGCCTGAGTCATTTCTGGGTTGCAGACAGTTGGGTAATTGGCCCCATGCCCCTGTGTGAAGGGCAGACTGTGCCAAGCAGGATTTTGGCTCTGGGGTCCAACCTGAATGTAAAACTGAAAAGTTCTGAATTTATTAAAGGCTTTCTTTGGGGCTGGAATATGCAGTAGATTTTCTATCCCTCTCAATTCTCTCTTAAAATTTAACACTGCCATAAAAATGATGGATAACAAATTATTCCAGGGAAAATGATACTGAAAGACTCTTCTAACTGTGGAGGCAGAAGTGTAGACTGGGCAAAGAAATACATATGACCCAGAAAACTCAGAGGAAACAGGAGAGCATGCGCTCACAGAAACTACATCTGTACAGCGTTAGAGGCTAAGGCAAACAACTATTGTTATTCATGTTCTTGAAGTATGTAATCTGTTTTGAGCTGCTGGGGTTTTATGAATGCAGTAACACCATGCTTTCTGGATGTTCATCACCCAGCATTCCCTATTGGGAACACTGCAGCATCCCAGGCAAGGAGAAAGAGAGACCCAACCCCACAAATGTTATAGACAAAATGCCCTCACTCACACAGCAGCACCGAGACCTCGCACAGGTCTCCCCAGGGCTCTGCAAACCTATCAGTGCTGGAAGCTATAGGTTAAAATCATGAAGTCACGAGGGACCTGCCACCCAGATTCAGTTAATGGTGCAGGGATGGGCCTGACAAGCAGATGTCAAGGTAGGACACAGGGAGGGAAGAAGTTTTGAAATTAGACATAGGTACTTGTTCCATGAAGACTGAGTTCAGCAGTGTTGGTGCAACAGCTTTGTATGGGTCCCACACCCTTCCATGCTAGTTTGCTGTTGAAATTCTGACTGGCACTCCTATTCCATAGCCATGTGATGGTGATATGACAATGTTTGTGTCCCATCCCCAGCTGGCCATAGCAGTCCCTGTCTTAGAAGGAAGTAGATTGACCAGCTAACTGAGATGGCTCAGAGGAGTCTGTGGACTTGTCTTCTCCCTAGCATGTGTTACCACATCCAGCAGGACAATTTAGGAGACAGCACTGGCCCGCATCCATACTTCCTGGTTACGAGTGTCACCATGGTAACTCGAGCAATGCTGAAAACTGGCACTGTGTTAGTACCGAGTCTTAATTCTCACTAGGTAACTCTTGTTTCTTTTCTCTGGATAGGAACAGGTTTATTGGTGAAATCTGTCTGCCATTGCTCCTAAGCTACGTCTACTCAAGTGAATAATTTGCTTTTCTATGTAGGTTTTAGGAAAATAGACCCATAGCTGTTGCAGTGCCCCCTCCTGCCATGCATATTGACCTGTGCAGTTGATGGTGTCTCAACACCAGTGAACAGTCCTTAGTTCCGTTCTCTTTTGGACACCAAGGGCCAGGGCTCATGCCATGTGGAGGCCGTCCCATCACCTTCCGGATAGTTCCGGTGCTGACCAGATGAAACTCAGATGCTGAGCTCCATGGAGTTCTTAGAGCCCAGCCTGTTGATGCTGCCATGAACTTCGAATAAATCAAAGCCATTTTGAAGCTCAAAATGGCTCACACAGAAAGTATGGCAGGCTCACACATCCTGCAGTCCTCACTCAGCACACTGGTTTTGAACCATTTTTTCCCTGTGTGTACAGTCGTGATTGGGGCTCCTCTGTGTGCCTGGCTGCCCAAGACTACTCTTCTATCCTCTCAACCATGCCTGGGGGTAGAAACAGGAATATGGGACATTTTCACCTTCTGTAGATGAGTACGGTGCTCAGTCATTGTACTGAAGAAAACCTACTACCTAGTAAAATGCTTTCTGCTGTTTCCCTCCGGCTGAGTGTTTAACTTCTGCTGGAATACCTGTGGTGACAGTAGGAATTGTCTACATCATGCTGCTACTTTAATTCTGACCCACACAATTGGGAAATGTCTTCTTGTGTTTACCCCAAATCCTCTCTTTGTGTCAGAACTTTCTGTTTTGGAGCTTCGTGTCTCCATCTGGAGCCACTGCCTGTGGTTGATCAAGAATATCAGGACTGAGCAGGGCTGTGTTAGGACATGCCTTTAATCTGGAGGGGAGGCAGAGGCAGAAAGATTTCTGAGTTCGAGGCCAGTCTGGTCTACAAGAACTAGTTCCAGGACAGGCTCCAAAACTACAGAGAAACCCTATTTTGAAAAACAAACAACAACAAAAAATACCAGGACTGTAAGGACTAGCAAGAGTGGGTATGAGAGTGATGAGAGTGTTTAGTCACTGTGAGCTTGACTGTGGAGAACCCCCACCCTTCTTACACATGCACATTGGAACAGGATTAAACTTGGCATGGGGCTGTTCTTGCAGAGTGAGATGCAGCATGGGCAGCTGTCGCTATAAAGAAAGATTGAAGTTCCGTTGCTAGAATGTTGTGAAATGGCAGCTTCTCAGAGTCAAACACAAGCCCTAAAAGTATTCATAAACATAATTTTATAATAGTGCAAGGGAAAAGAAGCTAATAAGTGACAGTATATCCCACTAAGGCATAGCTTCGTCATGACTAATGGTGAATGCAGATGGGCCACATCCATGTTGTTCAAAAGCCCAGAGCAAATGCTAACTATATAAAATGGGTGTACATATCAGCAGACAAGAGAAAATGGAAAACCACCAGAGTGTTTAAAAATATCTATTTATGTTTCTGTGTCTGTGTGTGGGTACACGCATGTGAATGTGTATGCCTGTGGTAGCCAGAGGAAGTATTGGATCCTCTGGAGCTGCAGCTACAGGTAATTGTGAGCTGTCCAATATGCATGTCAGGAACTGAACTTGGGATCTTTGTGAGAGCAATGTGATGGTTTGAAGAAATATGAACCCCAAATGGAGTGGCACTATTAGGAGGTGTGGCCCTATTGGAGTAGGCATCGCCTTGTTGGAGGAAATGTGTCATTGTAGGAGTGGGCTTTGAGGTCTCCTATGCTCAAGTTATACCTAGTGAGATTACTTCATGTTGCCTGTATAGGATATAGAACTTTCATGTCCTTCTCCGGCACCATGTCTGCCTGCACACCATCATGTCCCACCATAATGGTAATGGACTGAACCTCTGAAAATCTAAGCCACCCCAATTAAATGTTTTCCTTTATAAGAATTGCCATGGTCATAGTGTCTCTTCACAACATTTGAAACTCTTACTAAGATAAGTAGTATGTGCTCTTAGCCACTGAGCCATTTCTCTAGCCCCAAGACACATTTGTTTGTTTGTTTGTTTTAGATTCAAAAGTGGACAGGGAGTATAGGTAGCAAAAGGAATTGGGAAGAGACGGAACATCAAAAACAAGTTAAGATGTAGATGTCCTCGTACAACCGTGATGCTAAGTGTAAGTGGGCTAAACACCCAGAAAAACGTCAGATCCAGTCATGGTCTGCACTTTCATGTGCTGATGTGGGAGGAGAGAGACAGTCTTGCAAGTGCTAGTCAGAGGAATGCTGGTCATGTCATTGTCAGATGACAGAGCCCCCAGGCTGCCCATGTGAAAGAAGATTTATTTTTAATGGCGACAGGCTCTGCTAACCCCACAGATATATTAGAAGAACATCTGAAGCAAGGCAGTGGCAGTGCACGCCTTTACTCCCAGCACTTGGGAGGCAGAGGCAGGTGGATCTTTGTGAGTTCAAGGCCAATCTAGTCTACAAGAGCTAGTTCCAGGACAGGCTCCAAAGCTACAGAGAAACCCTGTCTCGAAAAACCACCAGAGACAGAGGGGGAGAGAGAGAGGGAGGGAGGAAGAAGAACACCTGAAAGTAGAAAAATAAAACTAGAGACTGACTGAACAGTAGGATGGATAGGCCAAAATTCAGTAGACATGTCCGGTATTCAAGTGAAATCCTCAGGTGGCTTGCAGAGCTCACTAGTGGCAGGGCATACTGTGTCCATCAGTGCAGGTCTGTGCAGCATCTTTCCAAGAGTCCAGTGCCAGCCACTAAGCTGCTCTATTTCTTGGGTCACCAAAATCTATAGTTTGAAAAGATTGAAAACACACAAAGTTTATCTGGCTACGAGAGAATATTATTGAAAACCAGCCAGAGATATTTTTAGATAGTTCATAAATTCTGATAAAATGATCTGGCGTCGCATTTCTAGAATAGTCTATGAGTCAAGTAAGTGAAAGGGAAGTGAGGAACCATTTCGGTTGAATAGATAATTAAGATAGGACGCACCTAAGTCTGCGGGCCTCAACTGGCACAGCACTGACAGAGCTCCTGTGTGCTTTTAGTTGTGTGTGTTCAAAAGGAGTTAAAATGGGTAATTTTAACTTTACCTTTAGTGGCTGGGGAGAGAAGAAGAAATTATACTCCAAGGAATTAGAAGGAAGGAAATAATAGAGGGCAGAACTCAGTGGAACAGAACTACAGAACAGTGAACAAACAAAAATCAAAATATTAAGAACATTGAAATCAAAGTCTATAGCTGGGCCATCAGGGATGGAGGGGGTAAGCAGTGCCAGGAATGGAAGAGAGAATATGGCTTGGAACCCCCCAAATAAAAAAGGTAGCAACAGGATAGCACATCTGCACCGCAGTAACCTTAACCTGGTCAGGCTTTCTGAAGGTCATCATCATGGTATTTGCCTTTAAGAGCTCTTCCAAAGACCACGACACAATCAGGTGACTTCACAGATCTCTTTCAGAGAGTAGAGGAAGATGGGGCTTTTCCTACCTCCTCCTATCAGTCAGCATAACTCAGACACCTAAAGAGACAAGGACATTACAAGAAAATTAGAAACCAACATCTCTCATTAACACTGATGCCAAAATCCCCAAGAAAGCATTAGCAAATTGGATCTCCTAATGTATCAAAGTGCTACTACATCACTACTGTGTGGGATTTACCCCAGACATGCCAGGTTCACTCACCAGTCAAAAATGTATCAATGTAATTGGCCACATTAATGGAATAAAGGAAGAAACCTTATGGTTATGTCAATAGACCTAGAAAAAGCAATTGACAAAATTCCATGCCCACTCATGTAAAAACTCTGACTAATGTAGACACAAAGGAAGCTTCCTGTGTACAGGACAGTGAGGGAGTTGCAGGACTTGTCCTGATGGGGTCAAATGCTTTTCCCTCTAAGCATGTCTGTTCTTGCTACTTCCCTTCAGCATTGTCCTGGAGGCCAGGCAGCCATATGGCCAGACAGCCAGATAGTCTCAAAAGCACATTGCAAAGCCGTGTAGTGACAGGGCATGAGTTCAGCTTTGTTGACTGCATATTTAGAAAATTGTAAAGAATTTTCCAAAGAAGACATGGGATACAAGGTCAATGTATAAGACATGATTGGATTTCTGTATATTAGAAGTTAATTGGAAAATAAAAATTTAAAGCCAAATACCATCAGTTACATGGAAATCCATAAAAATTTGTAGAGAGTAATTCAAAAGCACTCCAGATCTTCCAACTAAACTCTGCCCCATGCTGCTGCTATTGAAGCCTACCTAAATACATCATGTTGATGAGTAAAGACTTAATACGAGTGCCTTTCAAACTGATCTGTAGAACTGGTGGCATCCCAAATTCATATCAAGACTTTTGGTAGAAATTGGTAGGATTAGTCTAAAATGTCTACAGAGTTGCAGAGGATCTAAGATAATATCATCCATGAAGACCTGGGGAAGAGAACTCATCCTCTTGGTTTCAAGGCTGTGCCCAGAGCTGCCATGCTGAAACAGTGTGTGCTGGCATGAGGAGGTGGCAAGTGGAGAGACAAAACAGAGTCCAGCATAATAATCAGTAGAGAGACCCATGAGGATGTATTTACAATATGGATGTGGAAAAGGATCCCTGAAGCCCAATATTAGCAAGGTAAATACCTGATTTAACAATGAACAAAGCATTTAGATACTTCATAAAAGATGGCTGGCTGGCCAGTGAACACCTGAAAAACCACAAGACATTGTTAGTCATCTGGGAAATCAGACTGAAACCTCTCTGATGTGTGGTTGTGCACACTCAGTACAGCAGTTAAGGGAGAGACAACCTGAATCATCAGCGAGGACAATAGTAGCAGAGGCCTACAGCATGCCTGGTTGGGGGTATGCTGCCATGTTAGGAAGTGGAGTTTCTCAGAGAAACACACACACACACACACACA
>PVIU01035569.1:0-10187 GCA_004026605.1 Ondatra zibethicus | reverse complement strand
CTTTTTGAGAACCGAGTCTTTTTGAATGCACTCCTTCCTAGGCCAGGAGGGATGGGGGTGGGCCTTGGACTTCCAACAGGGCATGGCACCATGCCCTATTTCAAGGAAGAAGGGGGAGGGAGGAGGGGTGGGGGTATAGTGGGAGGGGACTGGGAGAGGGGGAAGAAACGAAAAAAATTTTATTTCTTTAATTATGTTCTTGAATGGAAAAAATAAAACAAAACAATGTATGGAAAAAAATAAATAAATAAAAAAAGGAAAATAAAAAAAAAAGAATATGTGTCTTTCAGAGACCTTCTTGTGTTTCTTTGATGCAATCTCACCATAAAGTTAGGAAGCTAAATACACTTTCAAAAGAATGTACTTATCTCGAAAACTAAAGAATGTAGACAGAAATGGAAGACTCCATTCCCTTATTAGAATGCTTTGAACAATGTGAACAGAGTGTTTATCCATAGAGAGAAAATTAGTAATGTTTCTCACATAAGCTTGCAAAGTGTGAACAGTGAAGAGAATACACAAAAAATTGTGTATTTCAGAACCCTTCTTGTGTTTCTTGGATGTAAACTCTCCATTCAGTTAAGAATATAAATACACTTTCAAAAGGATGTACTTATCTTGAAACTTAAGAATGTGGACAGAAAGTGAAGACTCCATTCACTTCTAACAAAGCTTTGAACAATGTGAAGAGAATGTTTCTCTTTAGAGAGGAAAGCATGTGTGTTTCTCAATAAAGCTTATAAAAGTGTTCACAGTGAAGAGAATGCTGAAAAGAACTTGCGTGAAGAGAATTCTGATAGGAGCTTGCATCTTTCAGAAAACTTCTTGGGTTTCTTTGTTGCAAACTCACCATTCAGTTAAGAATATAAATACACTTTCAAAAGTATGTACTTATCTTGAAAACAAAAGAAGGTAGACAGAAATGGAAGAATCATGTTCTTATAACAGTACTTTGAACAATGAGAACAGAGTGTTTCTCTTTAGAGAGAAACGGATGTTTGTTTCTCACAGAAGCTTATAAGGCTGTTAACAGTGAAGAGAATACTGAAAAGAAGATGCATCTTTCAGAAACCTTCTTGTGTTCTTTTGGTGCAAACTCCCCATTCAGCTAAGAAGCTAAATACACTTTAAAAAGAATGTACTTATCTTTAACACTAAAGAATGTAGACAGAAAAGCAATACTCCATTTAATTCTAACAATGCTTTGAACAATGTGAACAGAGTGTTTCTCTTTAGAGAAAAACGCAGGTTTGTTTCCCACATAAGCTTATAATGCTGTTAACAGTGAAGAGAATACTGAAAAGAAGATGCGTATTTCAGAAACCTTCTTGTGCTTCTTTGGTGCAATCGCACCATTCAGTTAAGAAGATAAATACACTATGAAATGAACATACTTATCTTTAAAAGTAAAGAATGTAGACAGAAATGCAACACTCCATTTACTTCTAACAGTACTTTGAACAATGAGAACAGAGTGTTTCTCTTTAGAGAGAAACAGATGTTTGTTTCTCACATAAGCTTATAACGCTGTTAACAGTGAAGAGAATACTGAACAGAAGATGCGTCATTGAGAAACCTTCTTGTGTTTCTTTGGTGGAAACTCAAAATTCAGCTAAGAAGCTAAATACACTTTCAATGAATGTACTTATCTTTAAAAGTAAAGAATGGAGACAGAAATGCAACACTCCATTTACTTCTAACTATGCTTTGTACAATTTGTAGAGAGTGTTTCTCTTTATAGAGAAATGCATGTTAGTTTCTCACAAAAGGATATGATGCTGTTAACAGTGAAGAGAATACTGAAAAGAAGATGCATATTTCAGAAACCTTCTTGTGTTACTTTGGTGGAAACTCATCATCTAGTTAAGAAGGTAAATACACTTTCCAAAGGATGTACTTATCTTGAAACCTAAGAATGTCTACAGAAATGGAAGAGTCCATTCACTTCTAACAAAGCTTTGAACAATGTGAAGAGAATGTTTCTCTTTAGAGAGAAAAGTATGTGTGTTTCTTACTAAATCTTATAAAAGTGTTCACAGTGAAGAGAATGCTGAAAAGAACTTGCGAGAAGAGAATTCTGATAGGAACTTGCTTCTTTCGGAAAACTTCTTGGGTTTCTTTGTTGCAAACTCACCATTCAGTTAAGAAACTAAATACACTTTCAAAATAATGTACTTATCTTGAAAACTAAAGAATGTAGACAGAAATGCAACACTCCATTTACTTCTAACAATGCTTTGAACAATGTGAAGAAAGTGTTTCTCTTTAGAGAGAAATGGATGTGCATGTGTGTTTCTCACATAAGGTTAAATGGTGTTAACAGTGAATAGAATACTGAAAAGAACATGTGTCTTTCAGAAAACGTTTGTGATTCTTTGATGCCAATTTTCCATTTAGTTAAGAAGCTAAGTACAATTTCAAAAGAATGTACTTATCTTGAAAATTAAAGAATGTAGACAGAGATGGAAGACTCCATTCATTTCTAACAATACTTTGAACAATGTGAGCAGAGTGCTTCTCTTTAGAGAGAAACACATGTTTGTTTCTCACATAAGCATATGAGGTTCTTAACATTGAAGAGAATACTGAAAAGTAGATGCGTCTTTCAGAAAGATTCCTGTGTTTCTTTAGTGCAAATTCAGCATCCAGTTAAGAAACTAAATATACATTGAAAAGAACGTGCTTATCTCTAACACTAAAGAATGTAGATAGAAATGCATCACTACATTTTCTTCTAACAATGCTTTGAACAATGTGAACAGAGTGTTTCTCTTAGAGAGAAACGCATGTATGTTTCTCACATAAGGTTATAACGCTGATAACAGTGAAGAGAATACTGAAAAGAAGATGCGTCTTTCAGAAACCTTCTTGTGTTCCTTTGGTGCAAACTCCCCATTCAGCTAAGAAGCTAAATACACTTTCAAAAGAATGTACTTATCTTTAAAACTAAAGAATGTAGACAGAAAAGCAATCCTCCATTTACTTCTAACAATGCTTTGAACAATGTGAACAGAGTATTTCTCTTTAGAGAAAAACGCAGGTTTGTTTCCCACAAAAGCTTATAATGCTGTTAACAGTGAAGAGAACACTGAAAAGAAGATGCATCATTCAGACACCTTCTTGTGTTTCTTTGGTGCGAACTCACCATTCAGCTAAGAAACTGAATACACTTTCATAAGAATGTACTTATGTTTAAAACTAAAGAATGTAGACAGAAATGCAACACTCCATTTGCTTCTAACAATGCTTTGAACAAGGTGAACAGAGTGTTTCTCTTAGAGAGAAACGCATGTTTGTTTCTCACATAAGCTTATAAGTCTGTTAACAGTGAAGAGAATACTGAAAAGAAGATGCATCTTTCAGAAAACTTCTTGTGTTTCTTTTTTCAAACTCCCCATTCAGCTAAGAAGATAAATACACTTTCAGAAGAATGAACTTATCTTGAAACCTAAATAATGTAGACAGAAATGAAGACTCCATTCACTTCAAACAAAGCTTTGAACAATGCGAACAGAGTGTTTCTCTTTAGAGGAACACATGTGTGTTCCTCACATAAGGTTATAAAAGTGTTAACAGTGAAGAGAATGCTGAAAAGAACTAGTGTCTGTCAGAAACCTTCTTGTGTTTCTTTGATGCAAACTCACCATTCAGTTAAGAAGCTAAATACACTTTCAAAGAATGTACTTACCTTAAATCCTAAGGAATGTAGACAGAAATGAAAGACTCCATTTACTTCTAACAATTTTCTGAACAATGTGAACAGATTGTTTATCCTTAAAGAGAACGCATGTGTGTTTCTCACAAAAGACTTTAAAAGTGTTGACAGTGAGGAGAATTCTGAAAGAATATGTGTCTTGCAGAAACCTTCTTGTGTTTCTTTGATGCAGTCTCACCATTCAGTTAGGAAGCTAAATACACTTTCAAAGAATGTACTTATCTCAAAAATTAAAGAATATAGACAGAAAAGGAAGACTCCATTCACTTCTAACGATGCTTTGAACAATGTGAGCAGAGTGCTTCTCTTTAGAGAGAGCATGTTTGTTTCTTACATAGGCTTATGACGCTGTTAACAGTGAAGAGAATACTGAAAAGAAGGTGCGTAATTCAGAAACCTTCTTGTGTTTCTTTGGTGCAAACTCACCATTCAGCTAAGAAGCTAAATACACTTTCATAATAATGTACTTATGTTTAAATCTAAAGAATGTAGACAAAAATGCAACATACCATTTACTTCTATCAATGCTTTGAACAATGTGAACAGAGTGTTTCTCTTTCAGAGAAACACCTGTTTGTTTCTCACATAAGCTTATAAGGCTGTTAAGATTGAAGAGAATACAGAAAAGAAGATGCATCGTTCAAAAACCTTCTTGTATTTCTTTGTTGCAAACTCTCCATTCAGCTAAGAAGCTAAATACACTTTCAAAAGAATGTACTTATCTTTAAAACTAAGAATGTAGACAAAAAAGCAACACTCCATTTACTTCTCACAATGCTTTGAACAATGTGAACAAAGTGTTTCTCTTTAGAGAGAAACGCATGTTTGTTCCTCACATAAGCTTATAACGCTGTTAACAGTGAAGAGAATACTGAAAAGAAGATGCGTCTTTTAGAAAACTTCTTGTGTTTCTTTGGTGCAAAATCAGCATCCAGTTAAGAAGCTAAATACACTTTGTTAAGAACGTGCTTATATTTAACACTAAAGAATGTAGACAGAAATGGAAAACTCCATTTACTTCTAACAATGCTTTGAACAATGTGAACAGAATGTTTCACTTAGAGAGAAACGGATGTTTGATTCTCACCTAAGCTTATAAGGCTGTTAACAGTGAAGAGAATACTGAAAAGAAGATGCGTCTTTTCGAAACCTTCTTGTCTTTCTTTGATGCAAACTCACCATTAAGTTAAGAAGCTAAATACTCTTTCAAATGAATGAACTTATCTTGAAACCTAAGAATGTGGACAAAAATGGAAGACTCCATTCACTTCTAACAAAGCTTTGTCCAATGTGAAGAGAATGTTTCACTTTAGAGAGAAAAGCATGTGTGTTTCTCTTAAGTCTCACAAAAGTGTTCACAGTGAAGAGCATGCTGAAAAGAACTTTCGTGAAGAGAATTCTTAGAGGAACTTGCGTTTTTCAGAAACCTACTTGGGTTTCTTTGATGGAAACTAACCATTCAGTTCAGGAACTAAATACAGTTTCAAAAGAATGTACTTATCTTGAAAACAAAAGAAGGTAGACAAAAATGGAAGACTCCATTTTCTTATAACAATACTTTGAACAATGTGAACAGAGTGTTTCTCTTTAGAGAGAAATGGATGTTTGTTTCTCACATAAGCTTATAAGGCTGTTAACGGTGAGGAGAATACTGAAAAGAAGATGCATCTTTCAGAAACATTCTTGTGTTTGTTTGGTGCAAACTCCCCATTCAGCTAAGAAGCTAAATACACTTTCAAAAGAATGTACTTATCTTTAAAACTAAAGAATGTAGACAGAAAAGCAACACTCCATTTACTTCTAACAATGCTCTGAACAATGTGAACAGAATGTTTCTCTTTAGAGAAAAACGCAGGTTTGTTTCCCACATGAGCTTATAACGCTGTTAACAGTGAAGAGAATACTAAAAGAAGATGCGTCATTCAGACCTTCTTGTGTTTCTTTGGTGCGAACTCACCATTCAGCTAAGAAGCTGAATACACTTTCATAAGAATGTACTTATGTTTAAAAAAAGAATGTAGACAGAAATGCAACACTCGATTTTCTTCGAACAATGCTTTGAACAATGTGAACAGAGTGTTTCTCTTTAGAGAGAAACGCATGTTTGCTTCTCACATAAGCTTATAACGCTGTTAACAGTGAAAAGAATACTGAAAAGAAGATGCGTTTTTCAGAAACCTCCTTGTGTTTCTTTGGTGCAAACTGAGCATCCAGTTAAGAAGCTAAATACAGTTTTAAAAGAACATGCTCATCTTTAACACTAAAGAATGTAGACAGAAATGCAACACTCCATTTACTTCTAACAATGCTTTGAAAAATTTGAACAGAGTGTTTCTCTTACAGAGAAAGGAATGTTTGTTTCTCATATAAGCTTGCATCAAAGAAAGACAAGAAGGTTTCTAAAATACGCATCTTCTTTTCAGTATTCTCCTCACTGTTAACAGCGTTATAAGCTTATGTGAGAAACAAACATCTGATTCTAAGAGAAACACTCTATTCACATGGTTCAAAGCATTGTTAGAAGTAAATGGAGTGTTGCATTTCTGTCTACAGTGAAGGCTGTTAACAGTGAAGAGAATACTGAAAAGAAGATGCATCTTACAGAAACCTTCTTGTGTTTCTTTGTTGCAAACTCCCCATTCAGCTAAGAAGCTAAATACACTTTCAAAAGAATGTACTTATCTTTAAAACTAAGAATGTAGACAAAAAAGCAACACGCCATTTATTTCTACAATACGTTGAACAATGTGAACAGAGTGATTCTCTTTTGAGATAAACACATGTTTGCTTCTCACATAAGCTTATAACGCTGTTAACAGTGAAGAGAATACTGAAAAGAAGATCCGTTTTTCAGAAACCTTCTTGTATTTTTTTGTTGCAAACTCACCATTCAGTTAAGAAGCTAAATACACTTTGAAAAGAATATGCTTATCTTTAACACTAAAGAATGTAGACAGAAATGCAACACTCCATTTACTTCTAACAATGCTTTGAACCATGTGAATAGAGTGTTTCTCTTAGAATCGGATGTTTGTTTCTCACATAAGCTTATAATGCTGTTAACAGTGAAGAGAATACTGAAAAGAAGATGCGTCTTTTTGAAACCTTCTTGTGTTTCTGTGATGCAAACTCACCATTAAGTTAAGAAGCTAAATACACTTTCAAATGAATGAAGTTATCTTGAAACCTAAAGAATGTAGACAGAAATGGAAGACTCCATTCACTTCAAACAATGCTTTGTCCAGTGTGAAGAGAATGTTTCACTTTTGAGAGAAAAGCATGTGTGTTTCACAATGAAGCTTATAAAACTGTTCACAGTGAAGAGAATGATGAAAAGAACTTATGTGAAGAGAATTCTGATAGGAACTTGCGTCTTTCAGAAAACTTCTTGTGTTTCTTAGTTGCAAACTCACCATTCAGTTCAGAAACTAAATACAGTTTCAAAAGATTGTACTTATCTTGAAAACATAAGAAGTTAGACAGAAATGGAAGACTCCATTTTCTTATAACAATACTTTGAACAATGTGAACAGAGCGTTTCTCTTTAGAGAGAAACAGATGTTTGTTTCTCACATAAGCTTATAAGGCTGTTAACGGTGAAGAGAATACTGAAAAGAAGATGCATCTTTCAGAAATATTCTTGTGTTTGTTTGGTTCAAACTCCCCATTCAGCTAAGAAGCTGAATACACTTTCAAAAGAATGTACTTATCTTTAAAACTAAGAATATAGACAGAAAAGAACACTCCATTTACTTCTAACAATGCCTTGAACAATGTGAACAGAGTGTTTCTCTTTAGAGAAAAACGCAGGTTTGTTTCCCACATAAGCTTATAACACTGTTAACAGTGAAGAGAATACTGAAAAGAAGATGCGTCATTCAGACACCTTCTTGTGTTTCTTTGGTGCGAACTCACCATTCAGCTAAGAAGCTGAATACACTTTCATAAGAATGTACTTATGTTTAAAACTAAAGAATGTAGACAGAAATGCAACACTCCATTTACTTCTAACAATACTTTGAACTATATGGACAGAGTGCTTCTCTTTCGAGAGAAATGCATGTTCGTTTTGCCCATAAGCTTATAACGCAGATAAAAGTGAAGAGAATACTGAAAAGAAGATGCCTCTTTTAGAAACCTTCTTGTCTTTCTTTGATGCAAACTCACCATTAAGTTAAGAAGCTAAATACACTTTCAAATGAATGAACTTATCTTGAAACCTAAAGAATGTAGACAGAAATGGAAGACTCCATTCACTCCAGACAATGCTTTGAACAATGTGAACAGAGTGTTTCTCTTTAGAGAAACACATGTGTGTTTCTCACAAAAGGTTATAAAAGTTTAACAGTGAAGAGAATGCTGAAAAGAAATTGTGTATATCAAAACCCTTCTTGTGTTTCTTGGATGTAAACTCTCCATTCAGTTAAGAATCTATATACACTTTCAAAAGAATTTACTTATCTTGAAACCTAAGAATGTGGACTGAATTGGAAGTCTCCATTCACTTCTAAGAAAGCTTTGAACAATGTGAAGAGAATGTTACTCTTAAGAGAGAAATCCATGTGCGTTACTCACATAAGGTTAAAAAGTGTTAAGATTGAACAGAATACTCAAAAGATCATATGTCTTTCAGAAACCTTCTTGTCTTTCTTTTTTGCAAACTCACCATTAAGTTAAGGAGCTAAATACACTTTCAGAAGAATGAACTTATCTGAAAACCTAAAGAATATAGACAGAAATGAAGACTCCATTCACTTCAAACAAAGCTTTGAATAATGTGAACAGAGTGTTTCTCTTTAGAGGAACACATGTGTGTTCCTCACATAAGGTTATAAAAGTGTTAACAGTGAAGAGAATGCTGAAAAGAACTAGTGTCTGTCAGAAACCTTCTTGTGTTTCTTTGATGCAAACTCACCATTCAGTTAAGAAGCTAAATACACTTTCAAAGAATGTACTTACCTTATAAACTAAGGAATGTAGACAGAAATGAAAGACTCCATTTACTTCTAACAATTTTCTGAACAATGTGAACAGATTGTTTATCCTTAGAGAGAATGCATGTGTGTTTCTCACATAAGCCTTTAAAAGTGTTGACAGTGAGGAGAATTCTGAAAAGAATATGTGTCTTCTAGAAACCTTCTTGTGTTTCTTTGATGCAATCTCACCATTCAGTTAGGAAGCTAAATACACTTTCAAAAAATGTACTTATCTCGAAAACTAAAGAATATAGACAGAAATGGAAGACTCCATTCACTTCTAACCATGCTTTGAACAATGTGAACAGAGTATATCTCTTTAGAGAGAAACGCATGTTTGTTTCTCACATAAGCTTATAAGGCTGTTAACAGTGAAGAGAATACTGAAAAGAAGATGCATCTTTCAGAAACCTTCTTGTGTTTCTTTGTTGCAAACTCCCCATTCAGCTAAGAAGCTAAATACACTTTCAAAAGAATGTACTTATCTTTAAAACTAAGAATGTAGACAAAAAAGCAACACTCCATTTACTTCTAAGAATGCTTTGAACAATGTGAACAGAGTGTTTCTCTTTAGAGAGAAACGCATGTTTGTTCCTCACATAAGCTTATAACACTGTTAACAGTGAAGAGAATACTGAAAAGAAGATGCGTCTTTCAGAAACCTTCTTGTGTTTCTTTGGTGCAAACTCACCATTCAGTTAAGAAGCTAAATACACTATCAAAAGAACATGCTTATCTTTAAAACTAAAGAATGTAGACAGAAATGCACCACTCCGTTTACTTCTAACAATACTTGAACAATGTGAACAGAGTGTTTGTTTTAGAGATAAACGCATGTTTGTTTCTCACATAAGCTTATAAACGTTATAGAAGAAAAGGACTTTTAAATTCTCTTTCCCCCTACTACATCTCCTACAGCTACTCCTTACTTGCTGTTTTATAAGAAACTATAGTGAGTATATTTTCCTTGTGTATATAATAAACAGACCTGGATAAGCATTGGTTAAGTTGATTACACCCAAGATTCTTTAGTTTATCTTTTGAAACTATTTGATATTATTGGCTTCTCTAGGCTTTTCTATAAATAATGAGATTTTAAATACTGAAAGCCATGCTAATTTTTAGAATCATTTTCTTTAGTAGAGACTAGTGATGCATAAGCTTCTGGGAACAAACTTGTATAGGTACTAAATAATCCAAAATAGAAGCTTGAAAGCAGTTAACCCTTTTGGATTTATACACTCTTTTGTGTTTGCTTTTTAAAATAAAGTGCTTGTATTTGTATTCTTCATATTTTGGGTAATTATCTACTTGATGTTTATAGGTCTGGCTTTTTCACCTGAGAAACAGAATCTCATTCAGTATATTTACTTTTATAGTAGTCATGGAGCCAAACCTCTGGGCTGTATCAGAGTCACGAAGTCTAGAATGTGTATGTTCACAATGATGTATATTTTGTGCCTTCAATAATTTTGGAAAGTGTCTCACAGAACCTG
>PVIU01035568.1:0-10189 GCA_004026605.1 Ondatra zibethicus | reverse complement strand
GTGATCTTGCAGGAGGGAGGGAGGGCCCAGGGTCCCGTGGAACAAAGAAGCCCGTCTGGACCCTACCGGTGTGCGCCACCGTCTCAACGCAGGAAGAGAGAGAGCTGGGGTACCAAAGCCCAACCGAGGAAAGGGCTATCTTGAAGGAGGAGCCCATAATCATCTTTCTGGGTTTGGGTTACCTCACTCAGGATAGCGTTTTCTATTTCCATCCATTTGCATGCAAAATGCAAGATGTCATTGTTTTTGACCGCTGAGTAGTACTCTAATGTGTAGATGTGCCACACTTTCTTGATCCATTCTTCCATTGAGGGGCACCTAGGATGTTTCCAGGTTCTGGATATTACAAACAATGCTGCTATGAACATAGTTGAACAAATGCTTTTGTAGTATGATTGGACTTCTCTTGGGTATATTCTCAAGAGTGGTATTGCTGGATCCTGAGGTAGGTTGATTCCCAATTTCCTGAGAAACCACCACACTGATTTCCAAAGAGGTTGTACAAGTTTGCATTCCTACCAGCAATGGATGAGAGTTCCCCTTACTCCACATCCTCTCCAGCATAGGCAATCTTTGGTGTTTTTGATTTTAGCCATTCTGACAGGTGTAAGATGGTATCTCAACGTTGTTTTGATTTGCATTTCCCTGATCGCTAAGGAAGTTGAATATGACCTTAAGTATTTTTTGGCCATTCGAACTTCTTCTGTTGAGAATTCTCTGTTCAGCTCATTACCCCAATTTTTAATTGGGTGATTTAGAATTTTAATGTCTAGTTTCTTGAGTTCTTTGTATATTTTGGAGATCAAACCTTTGTCTGATGTGGGGTCAGTGCAGATCTTCTCCCATTCAGTAGGATGCCTTTTTGTCTTAATGACTGTGTCTTTTGCTTTACAGAAGCTTCTCAGTTTCAGGAAGTCCCATTTGTTCATTTTTTCTCTTATTGCTTGTGCTACTGGGGTTTTAGACAAGAAGTGGTCTTCGGTGGCTACATATTGCAGGCTACTTCTCACTTTCTCTTCTATCAGGTTCAGTGTGGTCGGATTTATGTTGAGGTCTTTAATCCATTTGGACTTGAGTTTGTGGATGGTGATATATAAGGGTGTAATTTCATTCTCCTGCATGTTAACATCCAGTAATGCCAGCACCATTTGTTAAAGATGCTTTCATTCTTCCATAGTATAATTTTAGCCTCTTTGTCAAATATGAGGTGTTGATAGCTTTGTGGATTAATATCCAGGTCTTCGATTTGATTCTTTTGGTCAACATCTCTGTTTTTCTTTTATTTATTTATTTTTCCCCATATTCTTTTATTTTTTTTCCATTCAAACAAAAAAAAGAATTTACATTTCCTCCCCTTCTCTCAGTCCCCTTCCACTCCCCCCCTCCCTTCTGCTGCTTCCTTAAAAGAGGGCATGGTGCCCAGCCCTGTGGGAAGTCCAAGGCCCTTCCCCCGCAATCCCGTCCTAGGAAGGTGTGCATCCAAATCGACTAGGTTCCCAAAAAGATAATACCTGCAGAGGAGATAGGTCTTAGTGTCATTGTTGATGGCTTCTCATTCTGCCCTCATTGGCAGCCACATTTAAAGAGTTCAGTTTGATCATATGCTCATTCAGTCCTGGTCTGGCTGGATGTGGTGAGCTCCCATTAGATCAGGCACACTGTCTCAGTGGGTGGTCCAGCCCCTCATGGTCCTAACTTCCTTGCTCATCTTCTCCCACCTTCTGCTCTTCGAATGGACAATGGGAGCTCAATTCATTGCTCTGGTGTGAATGTGGGTCTCTGTCTCTATCTCCATCCATCGGACGAATGTGATCAAGATATTCATCAGTGTGACTATGGGACAATGCTAATTCTGGCATCCTCTCCACTGCTGCCCAAGGACTTAGCTGGGGACATCCCTGTGGACACCTGGGATCTCCTCTAAAGCCAATTATCTTGCCAGTCCTAAAATGACTCCAATAATGTAGATATCTTATTCCCTTCTCCAATATTCACCTTTCCTCAATCTCCACCCTCCCACTGCCCCAAGCTCTCCCCAGTCCTTCCCTTCTCCTGCCCCCTCTCCCCACCCTACACCCCTACACCCAACTCTGTCCCCACCTCCATATTCCCACCTTTTGCCTGGCAATCTTGTTTGCTTCCAATTTCCAAGAGGATCTATATATGATTTTCTTTGGGTTCACCTTGCTATTTGGCGTCTCTGGGCTTGTGAGCTTAAGCTTAGTGTCCTTTGTTTTATGGCTAGGGTCCACTAATGAGTGAATGTATACCATAATTGTCTTTTGGGGTTTGGGTTACCTCACTCAGGATAGCGTTTTCTATTTCCATCCATTTGCATGCAAAATGCAAGATGTCATTGCTTTTTACCGCTGAGTAGTACTCTAATGTGTATATATTCCACACTTTCTTGATCCATTCTTCCATTGAGGGGATCTAGGATGTTTCCAGGTTCTGGCCATTACAAATAGTGCTGCTATGAACATAGTTGAACAAATGCTTTTGTAGTATGATTGGGCATCTCTTGGGTATATTCCCAAGAGTGATATTGCTGGATCCTGAGGTAGGTTGACTCCCAATTTTCTGAGAAACTGCCACACTGATTTCTAAAGTGGTTGCCCAAGTTTGCATTCTCACCAACAATGGATGAGTGTTCCCCTTATACCACATCCTCTCCAGCATAGGCTATCATTGGTGTTTTTGATTTTAGCCATTATGACAGGTGTAAGTTGGTATCTCAAAGTTGTTTTGATTTGCATTTCCCTGATCGCTAAGGAAGTTGAGCATGACCTTAGGTATCTTTTGGCCATTCGAACTTCTTCTGTTGAGAATTCTCTGTTCAGCTCATTACCCCATTTTTTAATTGGGTAATTTAGAATTTTAATGTCTAGTTTCTTCAGTTCTTTGTATATTTTGGAGATCAGACATTTGTCTGATGTTGGGTTAGTGAAGATCTTCTCCCATTCAGTAGGATGCCTTTTTGTCTTAATGACAGTGTCCTATGCTTTACAGGAACTTCTCAGATTCAGGAGGTCCCATTTAATCATTGGTGCTCTTATTGTCTGTGCCACTGGGGTTATACATAGGAAGTATTCTCCTGTGCCCATGTATTGCAGGCTACTCCCCACTTTCTCTTCTATCAGGTTAAGTGTGGTCGGATTAATATTGAGGTCTTTAATCCATTTGGATTTGAGTTTTGTGCATGGAGATAGATAAGGATCTATTTTCATTCTCCTACAGGTTGACATCCAGTTATACCAGCAACATTTGTTAAAGATGCTTTCATTCTTCCATTGTATACTTTTAGCTCCTTTGTCGAAAATCGGGTGTTCCTAGGTTTGTGGATTAATATCAGGGTCATTGATTCGATTCCATTCGTCAACATCTCTGTTTTTATGCCAATACCAAGCTGTTTTCATTACTGTAGCTCTGTAATAGAGTTTGAAGTCAGGGATGGAAATGCCTCTGGCAGTTCCTTTATTGTATAGGATTTTTTTTGGCTATCCTGGGCTTTTTGTTTTTCCTATAAACTTAGTTATTGTTCTCTCAAGGTCTATGAAGAATTTTGTTGGGATTTTGATGGGGATTGCATTGAATCTATAGATTGCCTTTCATAGAATTGCCATTTTTACTATATTGATCCTACCAATCCAGGAGCATGAGAGATCTTTCTATTTTCTGGTATCCTCTTCGATTTCTTTCTTCAAGGTCTTAAAGTTCTTGTCAAATAGATCTTTCGCTTCCTTGGTTAGTGTTACCCCAATATACTTTATGCTATTTGTGGCTATCGTGATAGGTGATGTTTCTCTGATTTCCCTCTCTGTTACATTATCCTTTGTGTATAGGAGGACTACTGATTTTTTTTTTTTAGTTGATTTTGTATCCTGCCACTTCACTGAAGGTATTTAACAGCTGTAGAAGTTCTTTGGTAGAGGTTTTGGGATCACTTATGTACACTATCATATCATCTGCAAATAACGAAAGTTTGGCTTCTTCCTTTCCAATTCGAATCCGCATGATCTCCTTATTTTGTCTTATAGCTATTGCTAGGATTTCAAGCACTATATTAAAGAGATATGGCTAGAGTGGACAGCCTTGTCTTGTTCCTGATTTTAGTGGAATCGCTTTGAGTTTCTCGCCGTTTAATTTGATGTTAGCTGTTGGCTTGCTATATATTGCTTTTATTATACTTAGATATGATCCTTGTATCCCTAATCTCTCCAAGACCTTTATCATAAAGGGGTGTTGAATTTTGTCAAATGCTTTTTCAGCATCTAGTGAAATGATCATATGTTTTTTTTTCTTTCAGTTTATTTATGTGATGGATTATATTGATAGATTTTTGTATGTTGAACCAGCCCTGCATCTCTGGGATGAAGCCTACTTGATCATAATGGATGATTTTTTAATGTGTTCTTGGATTTGCTTTGCCAGTATTTTATTAAGAATTTTTGCATCAATGTTCATAAGTGAGATTGGTCTATAATTCTCTTTCTTGGTTGCGTCTTTTCTTTTATAGCACTTTCAACAGTTTGTAGTCATGACACTTATAAATGTAATCAGTTAGTTGAATGTCTATGCCCCACCACCACTGCCACCAAATTGTAAACTTCATAAGGAATGTAATCAAGTCTCTATGTACTCATTTCTTTTTTCAATCATATTATTGCATGTGTTTCCTTGTGTTGCTCACATGTATGCCTATGCACCAAATATATGGTGTCCTTGAGGAAAAGGGCATCATCTTGCCTGAAAGTTTGGGTATAAATGTTTGTGAGCAACCATGTTGGTCCTGGGAAGAGAATTCAAGTCCTTTGCAAGAGCGAAAAAAATGATCTTAACTGTTGAGCCATTTCTCTAGCCCCAACATATAGTTGTGCATAATGTATGCAGTTATTATCCCCCTGTATCCTAGGATAATTGATTCTAGAATACTCTAAAGACACCAAAATCTATGGATACTTAAATTTCTTATTTAAATTTTGTAGTCTTTGCATGTAAACTGTGAACATTCTCCCATATAATTCAAATCATTTCTGCATTATTTATAATATATAATATCATGTAAGAAAGTAATCATAAATTTGAAATGGAATGACAGAAAGATATGAGAGGAGTTGGGGGGAGAAGGTAGAATAAATGCTTTAAATACAGTGCCCACATATAAGATTCCCCCAAACAAAAAAAATAAATTAAAAAATAATATAATGTATATTTTATGTCAATAGTTGTTATGACATATGTTTGAAAATTTTGTGTATCAATATACAAAGTTTGTGTTTTTTTAGTATTTTCTTTTCACACTTTGATGAGTGTGAAGATATAGAACCTATGGGTGTGGAGGATGGACTTCAGCAGTTATTTGATAAATACTTGTTGAATCTTATTAAATATGCCTGGAGAAGGTCATTACATAGTGGTAAAATAGAAAATCCCACAAGAACTGCTATGTAACCATCAAGATGTATCACAGGTCAGAAACATGATACTGCAGAGTTGGTTCAAGCCCAACCTCCTCCATAAAGTACAACACACTCATTCTACTTGGGATCAATCATTCCTTCAGCTCAACCATAATTGATTGACCTTTTCTCCTTCTGATATCCTTAAATTAGTTTCTATTTATAATACATTATCTTAAGTCTCATGTCTTCCTAACCATTCTATATGGTTCCCTTCCATTTAAATCAGGACAGAGATAGATTCTTCAGTATTTAACTGAGAATTTCAGACCATGTGATCATATTCACATGAGTGAAGTATTTGCCTCAGGAAAATTTCCAAACTGGATTTTCTCTATAACTGCTTTATATCAAATGCATCTGTGAAACAACATTGGTGGGAATTTTATAATTTAGTCAAACACATGCTTTGTTTTCTACTTTTATCTATTTAATAGCTTGATTTGTTTTCTGCTGGATAGCTAAATAATTGGATTTCCTGGTTTGCTTAAAACAACTGCTCTCTGCCATAATTCACAAGGATGAAGATTAGGCTGCTGTCATGAAAGACTGTCTATCTCTTTCCTCTTTTCCTCAAAATAAAGATTCCACTGGAGGTCTTTGAGGTCCTTGGCCCAGTAAGACTCCCTGCTCCTGTACTGAGGAGATCCATCCAGAGGGGTAAGTGTGTGCCCGCCTGGCTGGACGGTCCTGGGAACAGAGTGCAGGCCCCCTCCAGCTCCTGCTGCAGGGGCTTCTTTATTCCTCATGACCCTGCCTCCCCCAAGCCTGCCCTTTTGTCTGCAAGGTCTTGGGCCAGCAAGAGTCCCTGCTCATGTACTGAGGAGATCCATCCAGAGAGGTAAGTGTGTGCCCGCCTGGCTGTACAGTCTCAGGAAAAGAGTATAGGCCACCTCCATTTCCCTAAATGTTTCTGGCCACTCAGTGGAGTGTCTTCCTGGCTACTGGCTTTCTCTAGTTACCCCATCCCATCTTGCCCCCAAGCACTCCTTTCCATCTTTAGGGTCCTTAGTTCCACCAGGACAGGCTGCTTCAGGGTAGAGGGGATCTGAGAGCCAGCTCCAGTGCTGAGGAGTCCTAAGAGATGGCAGACCAAGAAAATCCCCCAAGTACACACTCAGTCACAGCAAAGATTGGAACAAGACACCAAGACTTTCCTGGCAGCATTTGAAGGAAGAGATGGGCAGGCACCAATGCAAGAATTCCTCCAACAACCAGAAAAGCAACATGACAACAATAGAATTCAGTGAACACGCAACAGGAAAACTTGAACACACTAACCCAGAAGAAGTAGAAGAAGTCGACTTTAAGCATAACATTATGAAAATAATAGAGGCCCTTAAACAGAATGTGAAAAACTTCTTTTAAAAAAATGGAACAGAAGACAAACAAAAAGTTAAAAGAAATTAATAAGTCCCTCAAAGATACCCAAGAAAACCAAGAAAAAGAAATCAAACAGGAAAAGGAAACAGTTCAAGACTAGAAGACCAAAGTGGAGGCAATAAAGAAAACACAAACCGAGGGGTGGCTGAATATGGAAAATCTGGGTAAACGAACAGGAACTACAGAGACAAGTATAACAAACAGAATACAAGAGATAGAAGAAAGAATCTCAGGTGCTGAAGATTCTATAGAGAAAATAAAATCATTGATCAAAGAAAACAGAAAATACAACCAATTCTTAACACAAAACATCCAGGAAATCAGGGACACCATGAAAAGACCAAACCTAAGAATAATAAGGGTAGAAGAAAGAGAAGAGTTACAGCTCAAAGGCCCAGAAAATATACTCAACAAAATTATAGAAGAAAACTTTTCCAACCTAAAGAAGGATATTCCTATGAAGGTACAAGAAGCATACAGAACACCAAATAGACTGGATCAAAAAAATTCTCTTGCCATATAATAATCAAAACACAAAACATACAGAATAAAGAAAGAATACTGAGAGCTGCAAAGGAAAAAGGTCAAGTAACATATAAAGGTAAATCTATCAGAGTTACACCTGACTTCTCTATGGAAACCATGAAAGCCAGAAGGTCTTGGATAGATATGCTGCAGACACTGAGAGATCATGGATGCAAGCCCAGACTACTATACACACCAAAGCTTTCTTTCAACATCAATAGAGAAAACAAGATATTCTTGGACAAAAACAGATTTAAACAATACATAGCCACAAACCCAGCCTTACAGAAAATGCTAGAAAGAAAACCAGAACCCAAGGAAGCCAACAACACCCATAATAACACAGACATCTGACAACCATCCACTAGCACAACTCAAAGAAACAAAGCACACAAACACTACCAACAAAAAAAATAACCAAAGTTAACAACCACTGGTCATTATTATCACTTAATATCAATGGACTCAATTCACCTATAAAAAGGCACAGGTTAAGAGAATGGATACGAAAACAGGATCCAACATTCTGCTGTTTGCAAGAAACAAACCTCAACCTCAAGGACAGACACTACCTCAGAGTAAAGGGTTGGGAAAAGGTTTTCCAATCAAATGGACGTAAGAAACAAGCAGGTGTGGCTATACTAATATCTAACAAAATTGATTTGAAACTAAAATCAATCCGAAGAGATGGAGAAGGATACTTTATTCTCATAAAAGGAACAATTCATCAGGATGAAGTTTCACTCCTGAATATCTACGCCCTAATAGAAAAGCACCCAAATATGTAAAAGAAACATTACTAGAACTCAAAGCACACATAAAACCCCACACACTAATAGTAGAAAATTTCAACACTCCTTTCTCACCAGTGGACAGGTCAACCAGACAGAAACTTGACAGAGAAATAAGAGAACTAACAGATGTAATGAATCAAATGGACTTAACAGAAATCTATAGAACATTCCACCCAAACAGAAAAGAATATACCTTCTTCTTAGCATATCATAGAACTGTCTCAAAAACTGATCACAAATCCCTATCCAATCTAATCAAAAGTCAGAGAGAGAACACGCAAATTAACAAGATCAGAAATGAAAAGGGGGACACAACAACAGACACTGAGGAAATTCAGAGAATCATTAGGTCTTACTACAAAAGCCTGTATGCCACAAAATTGGAAAATGTAACAGAAATGAACATTTTTTAGATAAGTACCATAAACCAAAATTAAATCAAGACCAGGTGAACAATTTAAGTAGACCTATAAGTCACAAGGAAATAGAAGCTGTCATCGAAAACCTCCCAAAACACAAAACGCCCAGGAACAGATGGTTTTAATGCAGAATTCTACCACAACTTCCAAGAAGAGTTAATACCTATACTCCTTAAAGTGTTTCACATAATAGAAACAGAAGAGTCATTGCCAAACTCTTTTTATGAAGCTACAGTTACCCTGATACCAAAATCACACAAAGACTCAACCAAGAAAGAGAATTACAGACCAATATCACTCATGAACATCAACGCAAAAATTCTCAATGAAATACTGGCAAACCAAATCCAAGAACACATTAAAAAATATCCATTATGATCACAAGGCTTCATCCCAGAGATGCAAGGATGGTTCAACATATGAAAATCTATCAATGTAATCCATCATATAAATAAAGAAAGAAAAAAATATGATTATTTCATTAGATGCTGAAAAAAACATTTGAGAAAATTCAACACCCCTTTATGATAAAGGTCTTGGAGACATTTGGGATACAAGGTTCATACCTAAATATAATAAAAGCAATATACAGCAAGCCACCAGCTAACATCAAATTAAATGGAGAGAAACTTAAAGCCATTCCACTAAAATCAGGAACAAGACAAGGCTGTCCACTCTCTCTATACTTTTTCAATATAGTGCTTGAAGTTCTATCAATAGCAATAAGACAACATAAGGAGATTAAGGGGATTCAAACTGGAAATGAAGAAGTCAAACTTTCTTTATTTGCAGATGATATTTGCAATGCACATAAGTGAACCCAAAAAATCTACTAAAGAACTCTTACAGCTGACAAATACCTTCAGTAATGTGGCAGAATACAAGACCAACTCAAAAAATCAGTAGCCTTCCTATTCACAAAGAATAAAGACGTGGAGAGAAAAATAGAGAAGCATTACACTTCATGATAGCCACAAATAGTATAAAGTATCTTGGGGTAACACTAAGCAAGGAAGTGAAAGATCTATTTGACAAGAACTTTAAGGCTTTGAAGAAAGAAATTGAAGTGGGTACCAATAAATAGATCTCCCATGCTCTTGGAATGGTAGGATCAACAAGTAAAAATGGCAATTCTACGAAAGCCAATCTATCAAAATGCAATCCCCATCAAAATCCCAAAAAAATTCTTCACAGACCTTGAGAGAACAATAATCAATTTTATATGGAAAAACAAAAAGCCCAGGATAGCCAAAAAAAATCCTATACAATAAAGGTACTTCCAGAGGCATTGTCAACCCTGACTTAAAACTCTATTACAGAGCTACAGTAATGAAAACAGCTTGGTATTGGCATAAAATCAGAGACGTTGACGAATGGAATCTAATTAAAGACCCTGATATTAATCCACAAACCTATGAACACCTGATTTCCGACAAAGGAGCTAAAATTATACAATGGAAGAATGAAAGCATCTTTAACAAATGTTGCTGGCATGACTGGATGTCAACCTGTAGAAGAATGAAAATAGATCCATATCAATCACTGTGCACAAAACTCAAGTCCAAATGGATTAAAGACCTCAATATAAATCTGACCACACTGAACCTGA
>PVIU01035567.1:0-10191 GCA_004026605.1 Ondatra zibethicus | reverse complement strand
GGAGGACAGTTGGAGGGGGCTTTCTGTTCCTCCTTATCTTTCTGGAACTTGGGCAGTTGGCCTGGAGTCTGACCACAGACATCCTGTTGCATACTTTCTGTTCTGGTCTAGTTCTGATCCTATATGAGTTTATTTTTACAACCTTGCAAAATGGCATTACTATAGCTAAGCCTGGGCTGTAAGTGTAGGGGTCTTTCATGTATATTTTCCAAGATAGGGTTTCTGTGCCCTGGTTTTCCTGGAACTCATTCTGTAGAACAGGCTGGCCTTGAACTTGGAGATCTGCCTCCTAAGTGGTAGGATTAAAGGTGTGCACCACCTGGCATAACTGGATGTCAACATATAGAATGCCGCAGCCAGTGTGGCCTGGATAGCCGAGACTGGTGGGGGTGCTGGGATTGAGACATGGAGGCTTCTTTTCAGGTGGAAGAACAGCAACCTTTATTTTTGCCCTGAACTAAAGTCTTTTATACCTCTACTGCTTCTGTGGAAAACCACCGGCCAGAAAGAACACAAACATCCTTGTCAATTACAGAGCACAAGGAAGTTCTGCTGTCAGTCAGGGGGAGTGAGGGCAGCTAGATCACAACAATTTCCCCCATTTTATTTTATAAAATAAACGTGCCTGTCTTGTTACTTCGGGTGGAATACCTTGCCTGTCGTGGGGAATAGCCCTCTAATATTCCCTGTCTTAGGTGGCATCCTGCCCCCAAAGTATTGCCTGCCCATGGCTATCCAGATACATAGCTCTAAACCAAGTATCCCCAGGACTGACAGCGCCAATGAGCCAGACCAGCGCTGCAACCATCTAGCATGCACTAACTGGGTGGTAAAATTAACAAAAGCAGTATTCCAAACCCCTCTCATATGACGGTTGAGTTCCATAACAGTAGCAGAAGCATGCAATACGGTGCCATGAGTAATGCACATAACATGATTAACTGTTGAAAAGTCCAATGATAGTCCACTTACTCCTGAACCAGAGCCACTTGTTGGTTCAAGGTCAGTATGCCCAACTGAATAGGTCCATTAAGATCATTTTGAATGTCCAAAGCATTGCTGACTCTTTCAGCCAGCTGGTTGTCAGTCTCAGCCGTCTGCACAGTCTGGGAGAGAGCAACTCTGGCAGCAGTGTCTGCAGTGGCAGAGATAGCAATAACAGCAATCACAGCTGTGATGATTCCAAGGACTCTTTCCTGACACTGCCATGGTGTCCCCCAGGCTGGGCACCAACTGGACCAGTGCAATGTGCCTTTTGCCGCAGCTACCTATCAAAGCTCTGCTTCAGCTGCCTTCTGGCCCCAGACACACTCTCTCTGGGTCCAAACTGCTGCAGGGAGCATAGCAGAACTCAGGGAAGCAGGCTCGCTGCTCTTGCTCTGGAACCATTGAAGGGGCCCCACTTTAACAATCTTTTAGGGAATTTGGCATCGTCAACCTGTCTGGCTACTTCCTGCTGAGCGGGGGTGCTGCATTCTTGGGGGTATTTTACATCAACCTTTCAGGAGGTCTCCGTGAATCAAACCACATAAATTTGCAATGAATCCACAGGTTGTCATCCTCTGTGGAGACAAAAGTATCAAATCCTTAGGCCCATATTTTAAAGTCAAAATACCTTTCTTAGCAGTTCCCAGAATCAAATGTCTTTCTCCAGTCCAGAACACAAAAGACAACACAATCAACACAATAATGTACATCTGTACATATTCTATCTTTTTGAGGCCCCCAATTCACCCTCCTGCCTCCTCTTTATTACTTTCTTACTGGCCAGTCTTCCGGAAGGCATCCCTCAGAGCGTCTCTGGGGATGAAGAAACACATACTCCTTTTAATCTGACTTGGTTTGTTCCCAGTCTGGAACCCCCTCCCATAATAAACCAGGGGCTAACTTGAGCTATTTGTACAAAATCTTCGACTGTCTTCCTTGTTACTTCTGTGCCTTGTTGCTTTAAGAGTTTCAGTTACTTTTTGAGGCCTTCAATTCACCCTCCCTCCTCTTCTTTATTCTTGCTAGTCTTTTGGAGGGTGTCCCTCAGAGTATCTCTTAGGATGAAAAATAAAAACATTACCTTCCCCAATACGCGCGTCGATTTAGCCAGCGAATGGCACGACCCTGTTCACGAATCCCCACTTTCCCGATCTTGGTGGGACCTCCACTTGGCGTGCCTTGTGCAGCCTGGATGCTGAGACTGGCAGGGGGTGCCCGGATTGAGACATGGAGGCTTCTTTTCAGGTGGAAGAACAGCAACCTTTATTTTTGCCCTGAACTAAAGCCTTTTATACCTCTACTGCTTCTGTGGAAAACCACCGGCCAGAAAGAACACAAACATCCTTGTCAATTACAGACCACAAGGAAGTTCCACTGTTGGTCAGGGGGAGCGAGGGCAGCCAGATCACAACAATAGAAGAATGGAACAGACCCATATCTATCTCCATGCACAAAACTCAAGTCCAAATGGATCCAAAATTGTAACATAAATCCAGTTACACTGAACCTGATAGATGAGAAAGTCGGAAGTAGCCTTGAACGCACAGGAGACCACTTTCTAAATAGAACACCAGTAGCACAGACACTGAGAGCAGCAACTAAATGGGACCTTCTGAAACTGAGAAGCTTCTGTAAGGCAAAGGACATGGCCAATAAGACCAAACAGTAGCCAACAGAATGAGAAGATCTTCACCAGCTTTACATATGACAGGGTTGAGCTACAAAATATATAAAGAACTCAAACCAGGGGAGATAGTGCACGCCTATAATTTCAGCACTTGGGAGGCAGAGGCAGGTGGATGTCAGTGAGTCCGAGGCCAACCTGGTCTACAAAGTGAGTTCCAGGACAGCCAGAACTATTAAACAGAGAAATCCTGTCTTCAAAAACCAAAACCAACCAACAAACAAAAACCCCAAATAGTCCAATTAAAAAATGGGACACAGATCTGAACAGAAAATTCTCAACAGAAGAATCTCAAATGGCCAAAAGATATTTAAGAAAATGCTCAAAATCCTTAGTCATCAAGGAAATGCAAATCAAAATGACTCTCAGGTACCATCTTATACTTTCTGAATGGCTAAGATCAAAAACATGGATGACAGCTTATGCTGAAGAGGATGTGGAGCAAGGGGAACACTCCATTGCTGGTGGGAATGCAAACTTGTACAGTACCTTTGGAAATCAGTGTGGTGGATAATCAGTGGATAATTGGGAATCAATCTACCTCAAGACCCAAGTATCCCACTCTTGGGCACATATCCAAAGAATGTTCAATCATACCACAAAGACATTTGCTCAACTATGTTCATAGCTCAACATATGTACATATTATTATTTGTAATAGCCAGAACCTGGAAACAACCTAGATGCCCCTCAGCTAAATAATGGATAAAGAAAATGTGGTACATTTACACAGTAGAGTATTACTTAGCTGTAAAAAACAATGACATCTTGAAATTTGCAGTCAAATGGATGGAACTAGAAAAAAACTATCCCGAGTGAGGTAACCCAGACCCAGAAAAACAAGCATGGCATATACTCACTCATAAATGGATGTTAGACATACAGCAAAGGACAGCCAGGTTACAATTCACAACCCCAGAGAAGCTAGGTAAAAAGTGAAGAGACCCTCCCATAAGGGAGACCCTCCAGTGGACACCCCCGACCGAGAGAAGACTCCAGACGACCTCGGCTGCACAAGCAAGAGGCGTTTATTGAATACACAGGCACCTGCGGATGCTGCAGCAATCGGGTTGCTGAGCATACCAGGCCAGGGACACAAGGCAGTTTATATATGTTTTGGGGCTGCAGGTTTAGGGGCACTCAGCAACAAACATCTGATTGGCTAACTCAAATCAAGCATAGGGGTTATTCTGGGGGCACAGCTGTTTGTCCTACTTGGGTTCCTGGAAAAACCACAAGATCAGATAAACATCCTGGTGGTAAGGGTATTGCAGCTGGCTAGGACTCTCTGTTCCTTCTTATCTTCCTGTTTGGCAACCCCAGGTGTTTGGGTGGGGGTCACAGGGCCCGTCTGCTGTTCCCCTTTATCTCTGAGGGAACTGGGCCCTTGGCTGACTGGAAGGGCACATAACTTTATTTTTATAATTATTTTTATTTTTTCAAAAGGAGGACCCTTCTGGTTGATGTGGTCCACCCCCTTTAATCTGAGCACTCAGGAGGCAGAGACAGGCAAATCTCTGTCAGTTTGAGGCCAACCTGGTCTATAGAGGAGTTCCAGGACAGGCTCCAAAGCTACGGAGAAATACTGTATAAGGAAAAACACAAGACCCTAAGAGAGACACACATGGAGGGCCCCAGGAAAGGAAAATAGTTAAGATCTCATGGGTCAACTGGGAAGGGGAATAAAAGGGAGGGGATGTGGGATGGAACATGAGGGCTTGAGATGGCCAAGTTGGGGGAGGGATGGAATGGGAGAGCAATGAGATATCTTGATAGAGGGAGCCATTATGGGGTTAGGAAGAAACCAGGCATAAATCCCAGACTCTGTCCTCCATCTTTGGAGGCCCCGCCCTGGTGCTCCTTGCACCTTGACCCCCCCAGAGGAGGTCAGGACCATTCCCCCAGTCTATTTAAACTGCTCCTCACAAAGTCAATGTGTGGTCTTCCCTCTTTTTCCCCGGAGGTCTGGTCGCATTGGTGGCTTCTCAGTTCCCCTTGAGGCCACCTGAGAATGCAGGAGTCCTATTAAACATGGACATCTTTTAATTCAGCTTGTTCTGATTTGGCTTGATTGGGATTTTTGTGTCGACAGAGAACTCGTGTTAGAAAACATCTCTAACACCAGGTGCTAGGGAAATTCCCAGGAGTCTACAAAGATGACCCCAGCTAAGACATCTAGCAATAGTGAAGAGGCCTGATCTGCCTTTCCCCTATAATCAGATTAGTGAGTACCCTAATTGTTATCATAGAACCTACATCCATCCTGTAACTAATAGAAATAGATGCAGTGACTCACTGGGCTGAGCTCCTGGAACTTAATTAAGAGAGGGAGGAGGAATCATATGAGCAAGAGGCTTCAAGATCATGATTGGGAAAACCACAGAGACAGCTGACCTGAGCTAGTGGGAATTCATGGACTCTGGACTGACAGCTGGGGATCCTGCATAGGACCGAAAGAAGTCCTCTGAATGTAGGAGACAGTTGTGTGGCTTGATCTGTTGGGGGGACCCAGCAGTGGGACCAGGCCTTTTTCTGGGTGCCTGAACTGGCTTTTTGGAGCCCATTCCCTATGGCAGGATACCTTGCTTAGCCTTGACCCAGAGGAAAGAAGCTTGGTCCTGCCTCAACTTGGTATAACAGACTTTGTTGACTCCCCATGGGAGGCCTTACCTCTTCTGAGGAGTGGATGGGGGGTTGAATAGGGGAAGTGGGAGGCGGGAGGAGGGAAGGGAGAGAAAACTAGGAATAGTATGTAAAATCGAAAAATTTTTAAATAAAAAAAAAAAAGAAAAAAAGGTGTGTACCACCATAGCAAGTCATCTTTTGTTTGTTTAAGTTTATATGTATGGGTGCTTTGCCTGCGTGTATGTACACCACGTGCATGCAGTGTCCATGGAGGCCAGAAGAGGGCGTCAGATTCTCTGGAGTGGGAGTAATACGTGGTTGTCAGCCACTATGTGGGTGCCTGGTACAGGAGAATTGTCCGTATTCTGTCAATCATGATTTAAATAAACGCTGATTGGCTATTAGCCAGGCTGTATGGGTGGGACAACCAGACAGGAAGTAGAGGTGGAGCAAGGAGAATAGGAGAATTCTGGGAAGCAGGAAGCTCTCTCGGCATTCCTGAACAGACCACCGAAGAAGCAGGATGTGACCTGCCCCGCTGAAAATGGTACTGAGCCATGTGGCCAACATAGATAAGAATAATGGGTTAATATAACTTATAAGAACTAATACTTAGCCTGAGTTAATGGGCCAGTCAGTTTATAACCTAACATAGACTCTCTGTGTGATTTTCTCTGGGACTCAATGGCTGGGAGACCAGGCAGGACAGAAACCCCCTCATGCTACAGGTGCCAGGAGTCAAACCCAAGTCCTCTGCAAGAGCAGCCAGTGCTCTTAAAGCACTGAGCCACCTCTCCAGGCCCAGCATTTTAAAACCCAACTTGGGCTCTATTTGAGATTTTAGTAGGAAAAGTGAATGGCTACCCAGTATCTTTGGTGTGGCTCACAGGGTGTGGCCTTCAAGTGTCTTGAAATGCATGTGAAGCATGATTAATAAAAATTCAGGGTCAGAAATTGGGGTTAAACCTGAAGATCCAAAAAGCAAAACAGCCAGCCACTGGCTCTTACCTTGACCTCAGTCTGAAATGGCGATCCTGCCTCCAGATTTCTCAGAATGAGATTGTGTCTGAGAGCTGTCTCCCCCATTTTATTCCTCTGTGGGGCTGGGATTAAAGTCGTGCACCACTGGGACTAAAGGCCTGCACCTCCCAATTTCTATGGCAACTAGGGTGGCTACTGGGATTAAAGGTGTGTGTTAACCATAATCTGGTCTGTAAGGCTGACCAGAGGGACTGCTTTACTCTCAGATCTTCAGGCGATCTTTATTTCTTAAAATACAATTGAAATGCCACTACAGGCATGTATTTCTGTGGTTTGTGTAAGAGACATCCCACAGTGCCACACAGAGGTCACTGAGGTGATCTGACCTCTGACAGAAGGAAAACTTCCTGTGTAGGCCCTTCCAGCAAATGCCATGCCTGCATTTTGAGACAAGATCTCAAACACCACAGGCTGGACTCAAAACTCACCATGTGATCCTCCTGAATCCACCTTGAGCATTAAAAAGACAGACAGGTACCACCAAGCCCAGTTCCATTTATGAAATGCTAACGGTTGCACCAGGGCTTTGTGTATGCTAGGATACCAGCACTGTATCCTCTGAGCTGCAAGCACTCTACCCACTGAGCTACAAGCACTGTATGCTCTGAGCTGCAAGCACTGTATGCTCTGAGCTGCAAGCACTGCACCCACTGAGCTGCAAGCACTGCACCCACTGAGCTGCAAGCACTGTACCCACTGAGCTGCAAGCACTGCACCCACTGAGCTGCAAGCACTGCACCCACTGAGCTACAAGCACTGCACTCACCGAGCTGCAAGCACTGCACCCACCGAGCTGCAAGCACTGCACTCACCGAGCTGCAAGCACTGCACCCACTGAGCTGCAAGCACTGCACTCACCGAGCTGCAAGCACTCTACCCACTGAGCTGCAAGCACTGCACTCACCGAGCTGCAAGCACTCTACTCACTGAGCTGCAAGCACTGCACCCACTGAGCTGCAAGCACTGTATCCAATCCACTGATAAGTCCCTGACAACTGGTGCAAATAGATTTATTTCTTCAACACTCTGAGTGGAGTTCTTCAACTCTATTCCAATAAGCTCCAGACAGTGGCCTGGGACTCAGGGCAGGACCCTCTCTCTGCCACTATGAAAGGATGCCTCTCTTCAGGTATGATTCTCGCTGAGAATTTGTTTCTGTTCACAGTGTCTTCCAAGATAGAAACATTCCACCTTGCAAAGAAGCTCCTTAGGCAGGAAGGTAAACGACTCCAAACAGCTTCAGGAAGTCCCTGAAACTGAGCAGACTCACTAGGCCCCTCCTTACTGGAGTAAGGAGAGTTCCTCTGAGACCAGCGGCCTGGAGAGGTTTAGACCAGAGTTATAAGGATGGGACACTCTCCAGCCTGCAGGCTGTGCAGTGCGCTCCAGGCTCCCAGGGATGTGAGCTGTCAGCCCTGCTGTGTGGGCTTTGGTGATGCAGCTGTGAGTCATTTCTGCTCCTGTAAGTGCCTCAGTAAAAGTCTTTGGTTCACCAGGTTGGACTCTGGTGGTTTCTGTAGTTTGGTGTGTTTGGCATTTGGTTCTGTCTGCGGTGCTGGTTCTGACTGGAGTGAGTGTGCTGCATTCCCCAGGAAAAGTTTTGTCACACAGTATTGACTTTTGATTTCATTCGTGCAGGAGTATACATGTGGTCGCGTGCACCACAAGTGCACTCGAAGGTCACAGGACAGCTTCCGGGAGCCAGCTCCTGTTCTCTGTCCTGCAGGTCCCTCAGGTCAAACTCAGATAGTCAGACTTTTGCAGCAAGTGCCTGCACTTGCTGAGCTGCCTTCCTGGCCCTCAGGACGCCCTGCCCTGCCTACCCCTAGGCCTCCCAGGAAGCCCCGCCACGCCCCCCAGCATGCCCCCCACCCCGGAAGTCCTGCCTCACCCCCAGGAATCTGCTAAGTTTCCCAGTTTGGCCCTGACTGGTGGAGTTCCCAGCTGTTGTTGACACCTCCGTCCTTCCTGTGCCTTGGCTCCCAGAGCAGCTGCTCCCATGCCAGCTGAGACTCAGACTCAGGGTTAGGGTCCACCTTCGTTTCCCCTCAAAGCAGCTCTCACGGGAACGCTTCAGACCCGGACAGAGATGAGGGTACTGGGACAGAGAAAACCTCTGCTTCTATACCCTCCATCCCAGGTTAATCACTCCCTGGGGTTCCAGTTGGCCACAGCCCTTTCCCAGCTCCATGGCCACTTTTAAGTTCCCAGAGGACACAGTGACAGAGACAGGGACACAGAAATGGATTGGCTGCTGAGTTGAGATATCACACATACAAATTAGCAGACTGAGGCAGGTGCATAGCTGTAAGTTGAAGGCAGCCTGACTCCATGGTGAGACCTTGATGAAATGGAGGGGCAGGTCTGCAGAGGCATGGGGACAGCCAGGACAGGTACTAAGGGACCACAGATGTTATGGCAGGTTTGGGCACCATCCTTGTATCATTTCTCTGAGACTCCAAACCCTCACCCTCTGCCCCTCTTTGATGTTAATCAGGACTGAACCCCATGAAAATACAGAAGGCTTGGGCTGTAGAATCCACCATGGGGACAGGCAATCCATCCCTCTGCCTTGCTTGCCCAGCTCCTTAGTATGGGACTGCCCACACCAGCCTGCCTTGTGCCCTTCTCTGGGGTGTGGGGAAGCAGATAGAGTCAGCCAGCCTTACTTCAGGGGTCTGGCTTCAGGCCCTAATTGTGGCTAGTTTGCCCCCACCCCTGGTTTCTATACCCTGAACCTCTTTGACTCTGTACCCCAGAATTGGATTCTCGAAGCATCACCTTGTGTCCTGGCTGGGTGCAGGGACCCCTCCCCCCTCCAGGAGAGATCCATCTATTGGTCAAGTCACTCACAAATGTCAACCCTGATGGCACAGATTTGGAACCCCAGCTCTGTGGCAGGCAATATTCAAGGCCAAGGGCTGGAGAGATGGCCCAATGGCTAAGAGCACTGGCTGCCCTTGCGGAGGACCCAGGTAACATTCGCAGCGCCCATAGGGTAGCTCACATCCATCTGTAACTCCAGTTCCAGGGGACCCAGCACTCTCTTCTGGCCTTTGTGGACACTGGGCACCGGGCATGCACCCAGCACACAGACACCTGTACTGCACCCATGAAATGAAAATAAACTACCCTGGACTACAAAATAAGCCCTTGTCTCAAAATTAAAAGGTTTTTAAAAAATATTTATTTATTTATTATATATACAATAGTCTGTCTACATGTATGCCTGCAGGCCAGAAGAGGGTACGAGACCTCATTACAGATGGTTGTGAGCCACCATGTGGTTGCTGGGAATTGAACTCAGGACCTTTGGAAGAGCAGGCTATGCTCTTAACCGCTGAGCCATCTCTCCAGCCCCTAGGTTTTTTTTTTCAAGGCAGCACAGCTTTTTTATTTTTTTCACATTTAATTTTTTTATTATTGCATTATAAATAGTACCATTCAAAATTTCCACGTCCTCCACTCCTCCCATTTCCCCCCCACTCCCCCTCTATTTCTCCCCTCCAGTCCTAAGAGAGGGCAGGGTACCCTACCCTGTGGGAAGCCCAAGGCCCTCTTGCCTCCATCCAGGCCTAGGAAGGTGTGAATCCAAACTGACTAGGACCCCAAAATGCCAGTACATGCAGTAGAATCAAATCCCAGTGCCATTATTATTGGCTTCTCAGTCAGTCCCCATTGTCAGTCATATTCAGAGAGTCTGTTTCGATCACATGCTCGTTCAGTCCCAGTCCAGCTGGCCTTGGTGAGCTCCCACTAGATCGGGCACACCATCTCAATGGGTGGACGAATCCCTTGCGGTTCTGACTTCTGTGTTCATCTTCTCCCTCCTTCTGCTCTTCAACTGGGCCTTG
>PVIU01035566.1:0-10191 GCA_004026605.1 Ondatra zibethicus | reverse complement strand
AATTTCCAAGAGGAACTATATATGTTTTTCTTTGGGTTCACCTTGCTATTTGGCTTCTCTGGGCTTTTGACCTATAAACTTAGTGTCCTTTGTTTTATGGCTAGGGTCCACTAATGAGTGAGTATATACCATAATCACCTTTTTGGGTTTGGGTTACCTCACTCAGAATAGTGTTTTCTATTTCCACCCATTTGAATTTTTTGGGCTAATTCTTACATCTTAATTTAACCAATTTCCATTAATCTGTGTATTGCCATGTGACTGTGCATTACTGGAAAGATTCTAACCAGCATCTCTCTCAGGCAGGAGATCCATGGTGTCTCTCACTCTGCCCTTCTTCCCAGCATTCAGCTCTGTCTTCTCTGCCTACCTATGTTCTGCCCTATCAGGCCTAAAGCAGTTTCTTTATTCATTCACCAATGAAAGCAACACACTGAAGAACCGCCTACAATAATTATATGCTTTTAAACTGAATTTTATTATATAATTAATAAGCTCACTCATTCAAAAATAAAAATATAGCTATCAAATCAGTGTTTGAACCTTACAGCACTTCCTGCTGATTTTATTCTTTTATTTTTCCTCACAGTTGATTAAATCTCTAGTACATAAATGTATTTAATGGTGTACAAACAGTGGTACCTACTGGGATATCATATTTTCACTATTCATTCATCTGTTGATGGAGGTTTAGGATGCTTTCTTATCATAACTATGGTGATCAGGGCAGCAATGAATATTATGTACTGGTATCTGTTTACTATGAATCAGAATCTTATTGGCATATCCCCATAAGTTGTATAGTGGTATTTTGGTAGATTTTATTTACTTTTTATTTTTTATTATGTGTACAAACATGTCTTTCTGTGTGAATTTTTGCACATGAACAAATACCTGTAGATTCTGAAGAAAGTTGCTGCCTTGGAGCTGGAGTCAGAGGCAGTTGTGTGACTTTGGACATAGGTGCTTTAACCAAATTTGGGTCCTTTTCAAGAGAAGTGCTTATTCTTAACAACTGAGCCTTTTCTCAAGCACCAGAAGAGAATGTTCCCTGACATGGACTCAAACCTGGGTCCATGTATAGGACCCAGTATAAATATAAGGAAAGCACTGAATCATAATTGCTAGAGCACCAGGGAGAGTTAATATTTATTTAGTGTTAGTTCCATTGTTTGTTTTATAAACCTAAAATGCCTATTGGCATTGAAGTAATTAATATCATACAATCATACAAATACTATAAAGCAAATAAATTAAAGGTTTTTTTGTTCTCTTTACAATGTTGCTATTCTTTAAAAAGTATGTACCTATAACAGCTAAAACAAATCACAAACCATTGACAACTTCCCTTTCTCTCTCAGATATCAGACATTACTCTGCATCCTCCTTGTCTCTAGAAATTTTCTTCCTACAGTTTGTATCTTGGGGAATAGGGTTGCACTGACTAAATTATGTATTGGGGAAATTTCTAGCACACCCTCATAATCTCTGAAATTAAGAAAATTTATTTTGTCCTCCAGATTTGTGAAGGCACACCAAGGGTAATATCTTTACATGCAGGAACTTACCATGCTGTACATTATGGTTTTCTTTTCTATTTTTCCATGTTAAGCTATTTCTGCCTCTGAAGCTCCTATCCAGGGTTTTGTGAGGAAATCTCTTGCTTCAAATCCCTCTTTTCATGTTTTCTCTGCTATCATATTGCATCACTCCTAATATTTTCATAATCTCCTGTTTCAAGGCCAAAACTTTGACATTTGTGGTCTTTATGAAAGCTCTTTTTGAAGCATAATTTTGCTTCTGTCTCTTTCCTAAATTAACCAAACTGATATACCTTGCTTGCATAAGAATATATGAGCCTAATTTATGACGCTACTTGGCTTGTTGTTCAACTTACAGCCTATAACATAGAATGGAATTCAGCAAACTAGTCAGATTTAAGGGATCTTTAATGTTACACTATGTTAGGACTGTTCATCACCTTTAAGATCACTAAAAACATGCTCAAATACTGCTTTCTGTATAGTATCTGATGCATTCAAAGTCTTGTATAACATTCACAGATTATGAGACTCTCATTATGTACCTTCAACAGTTCTCTATATTGTAGATTTTCTTGTGATTTCTACAGAATGATGAACATTTAAAAAGAAAAAATTATGCCCTTGTAAAAGAATTTCTATTTTAGCAAAATCCATTTTTACATTGATTTCAGAGTTCAATAAGCTTTTTAAGAATTTTATGAGATTGGCAAAGATTATAATAATGAAGTTCAGAATATTTTCCTATCAGTTAAAAATTTTCCAAAGAAAACCCAAGCAATCTAGAGCTAATGATGCTGTAGTATCCCTAATGTAAGATTATAATAGTGCCCAAAAATGAAAATGTAGTCTGCAGAATAGGCTAAAATATAATTTATTTAGACTGATACAATGCCAGTATTATTTATTTCTTGTTTCCTGATATTATCTGACAAAAATCTTGTTTTGACATATTTTTATTATATTTAACTGTATCATAATAAACCTCATACCTTCTCTGAAATATTATAAGCTTCAGGAAGAAAGTATACATTCTAGAGTTTATCACTACAATAATTGACATGAATAAATTCACTGTCAGGGAAATAGCATATTTGAACAGGATTCAACTGAGATTCTATATTGTGAGGTAGCAATAGAATTTTTTTTAAAAAAAATGAACACATCACACAATTACAGACACTAGTGGACATTCTGAGATGACAATAGATAATTACTTAATCAATGAACTGTTATTGAAAAAAATACATACACACACTAGGAAATCCTAAACTACAGTAATGACTAAATTATTTCTGTTAGATTGAAACAAAGAAAGATACTTGAAGACATAAAAGCACCAGTTAATGTAATTCCATACATAAGTACAAAAGATAGTTTAAATATTTATATATATTTATTGTAATAATTCTTTTATATGATTTAAAGGACAACTGCATAAATCTGCATTGAAGAGTACACAGTGTATTTGGATATTGCTAGAATTTCAATAGTACAAGGGAAGAAGAAATAATGGAAATCAATATGACCTGTATATTGGTAACTTAAGAAGTTAGATTTCTAAAATTGTACTCACATGTTAGTGGTATTAGTAAAAGGAAATTGGGATAATGACACATGGGAACATAATTAGACCCATAAAGGAAGATAACTCATTAATGTAATTAGTGTTCTTATATTGAGGTTGCTCCAGACAGGTATCAGTCCTTTACCATCATAAAGTAACAATTTTTATCCATGAATGAGAAAAATAGCTCCCCTATAGATGCTATCTGCTGTTAGTTTGATATAGGGATGCTTAGATTATTGAAATTTTAGTTCAAAATTTATGCATAAATGTACATTTTTAAAATACAACCTTGAACAAACTAAGACAAAGCTACCTAAAAGGATGGATTTCACATATACTGGAAAATGTGGGCCTCCATGATTTTTCGTCAGATGAAAGTACTTAACACATCAGCGCTGACAACTTGAGTTTTATTCCTGGAATCCTCAAAAAAGTCAGATGTGGTGGCTCATGAATATAATCCCAGCAGTCCCATAGCAATTTAGGAAGCAGAAACAGGAGAATTGCCTAAATGCTCTTAGGCAAGTTTTTCTGAAGTTAGGAGATATTAAAAATAAGGTATCCTGCTATAAAGGTAAACAAAATGAGATAACTAAATCACACAAACTTATGCTTTGGTCCCTTATATTCCATTCTCTTTTGTCTCTTTTTAATACAGAATAAATTAAACAAATTTTAAGAAAAACAGATGACATTAATATAAACTATATTATTCCAATTGATGTATTACTTATAATAGAAAAATAATAAAGTTCAATATATAATATAATAGCATACATAACCAAATAATTAAACATTACATAAAAATAAGTATTGAATAAAAAGGACACAAAAATATAGAATTGAAGTTGGAAAAGTTATATAAAATTATTACTTTATCATTGATTGTATTCAAATTTAAGTGTATTGAATGTTCCCTAATTGAAAGTTCATTATTTTAAGGGATAAAAATAAATAATTTAATTAAATCTAACATTCATATGTTAGAAAACATATACAAAATGCATAGGCTGGTAATAAAATCATTTTTATATCTAAAAAGGACAAGTCAGGAGAGCTGCTGTAATTCATTAGATAGAATTCAATAAGTAAAATTTACTTAGATGAATATTTTGCAGTGATAACTTGTAAACATATGATAATAAGCTAGCAAAACAATGAAATAAGATTAAAACAGGATGCAGAGATAACTCAGCAAAAGCAGTCAGAAATGCGAATACTCTGCTTTTAGTACTGAGTAGAACTAAAAAGAGATATGAAGTGTGAAAGTGTTAAAATATTATTTAGTTCTTCCTGCTAGAGGTAAAAAAGTATGGTGTATCCATATCTGCTTCAGGTGTCCTGTAATGGTGTATTCTCCAAACGGAAACAGAGGACATAAGTCATACAAAATGACTAGCCCTAAATTTTTGTGGAATACTCCATTTAAGAGTAGCAAAATTCATATTCTTTCAATTGCCTGAGTAGGATACATAAAATGAATAACGATCAAAAAATTAGAATTTTATCCTTACAATGTATAGACTCGACAAGAAAAAAATATATTCAAATTTGGATCTTCTTCTTTATTCCATTTGTGTTTATGTGAGTTTTCATGTCAGTACAATATCATTTTTATTGTTATATCTCTATAAAATAACTTACAGTATGAAATGGAACTCCCTTCTGTATTACTTTATATCAGGATTACTTTGAACATCTTAGGTCTTTTCTGTAATAAATTTTGGATACCTTTTCTATTTCAGCGAAGATAGTTTGAAGTACTTTGATAGAAGTTGTATTTAATTTGTAAATTTCATTTGATTCTTTCTCAGCTATCATTCCTACTACTGTAGTAAAAGACCATGCTAAAAATTAACTTGAGGAAGAAAGGGTGCATTTCACATTTTACTTCTATATAACAACCTATCACTGAGGGAAGTCACGGAAGAAACCTAGAGGCAGTACCTAAAGCAGAGTGATGGCATTAATTCTTCTTTGAAAGTATGGTATAAGTTTGTCTGAAATATCTGGCCAAGGGCATCTTTTGTTGGGGGTCTACTAATTTTTTTTTAATTTCAGTATCATTTATAAGAATGTGTAAACTACTTATTTCATCTTGTTTTCACTTTGGTAGGTGCAAAAATCAAGAAATTTCTAATTTTTTTTTTTAAATTTCTGGTTTGGAGTGAAGATTTTTAACTATGTCCTATATCCCCTTGGTGTTTGTTATATCTCTTCTTCATCTCTAATTTTATTAATTTGGATTTTCTCTGTGTGCCTTCTAGTAATTTGGCTAATGATTTATTTATTGTACTGATTTTTCTCAAAGCAACAACACTTCATTTGATAATGTCAGCAGTAATATAGTAAAAGGCTATTGATAACTGAAATATCAATCTGTCCTTAGATATTTGACACAACATTTACACAAAATTTCAGCAATTGTTTAAGAAATGTGTTCTTATACAAGAAAAGAAATATGATTATAACATATTGGTTGATTATCAGATTTGAAACAAGGTATTTTTATCACATTGCTTTAAAATGCATGCATGACTTTGAAATAAATAAGTGGAAAATAATTTCCTCTCTTACAGTTTATCAACCACAAATATGTGACATGTACTATATATTGCAATGACATCCAGTAACATGTCATGCTCAGAATGGGATATGAATAATCAGATAAGGATAAGAAGTAACATCCTTTTTATTTAGCCTTATTTTGTTACCAAATGAGAAATTGCCAATACCAAATTCTGAAAGCATTCAACAAACTTTCCAAAACCTTTATAATCTCATAGAATAGTAGTATCATGCTTTAAAATAAGCTGAATCAGAAGAGAATTCATTATGACATCTTCTTTCCTCCTCCCATGTCAAATTTGTAACAAAAATGTCATGTGTTTACCAAATAGGCCATACTCAGATTCACTCACTTCCTAAACATTCCTTAACATCATTTCACTCAATATTCTCCTATTTCAGATGGAAAATTTCTAACTCCAAACTGTCTATTCTCTTGAATGTTTTGACAAAGGGATTATTTGAAATATTATTCTGATTATAAATTTTTTATTACACTTATGATAAAGAAATACCTCCACATTCTAATCATTAACTCCCTATCTACCATTTGTTTATCCACTAACTGTACTTCAAATCAACCTAATCCTTCGGCCAATGGCCTTTTTGCATGATGGCTCATTTTCTCCTTCATTAGTTAATTTATAATCAACTGTCATAAAATCACTTACATATTGCATTATCTGAAATACCCTTCCATGTCACATTCATAATATTATGTAGTATCATGTACTTTTCTGCACATGTTCCACCTTTATCACCTCTCTGTTCCTGTAACTGTTATTTGAAATCATCAATTTATAAGGAGAAAAACTTCCTTTTCTCTTATATGTGTCTTATTCCTATTTTTTGGAACTAAACTGAAACTCTAGACAGTTGTGACTGTGCATGGCAAAATCACCACCCTTCATACCAGAATGTAAAAATGATAGGAAAACAACGAAACTTGAGCCACAGTGTCTACTTCAAGAGTATTTCTCCAATTACATAGACTGTCTTTCTATACCCTGGCTCAATGTTTCTGCTAACTTCTACTAATGCTAATCTTAGGAATAATTGTTCATCACATAGAGTTTGCAGAAACATTAAAGAACAAAAGGAGTCAATTTCCTTATGACTCAAAAGACCTCATGTGTTTCTCATAAGGAAAAATCAGTTTAGTCTATCTCCATGATACATTAAAATGTCCAAAATATTCCAGCATTGTTCAATAATTCAAATATAAAGTCATTCTCACAACTTAAGGCAAAACTACTCTCAAGACATCTAAGAAATCAAAACCCAAGGTTAGTTACTTCCAAAACATTATGATCAATATTATTATTCTAAAAGGGAAGGGTTGTGGAATATGGATGAATTTACACAAAACAGCAACAAACTCCAGCACAGCAAACAATAAATTGTATCACTGTTCACCTAGCATTTGGCACTAAACTTGAACAGTCTTATCCTACTTGATTTACTGGCTACTCAGATTGCCTCTACATCCTGGCCTTCAGCAAGGCTTTCTACATTAACAAATATGCTATATGTAAAGCTGCAAAACAATCCCACACCAGTTTGGATTAAAAGGGGTTATTTATTGGAGGGGAAAAACTTACAGAACACCGTCCTACACCACAGTCCTCTCGTAGCAAACAGGAAACAGAGAGTCTAGCAGTTTGAACGGGAGCTAGAAGCAAGAGAGAAAACAGAGGGCTGCCGCCACTTTTTAAAATGAATGAAACCATGCCCCAGTGAGCTGGTATCTTAAAGGCTATTAGCTGAAAGAGCAAAAGGAGCTCCCGCAGCACCTCCTCCTTTTGTTTAAGAGAGTTCTAAACCTACTACAAATTATATACAGTAAAAACAAATATCCTATTCTAACTAGCTTAAGTCTTGTATAATAAATAACTTAGTCAAGTCATGAGAGGAAAGTAATTACATTTATCTAGTCTTCAATCCCATTGAAGATCTGAGAAGGGAAATAACATTACCTGAGTAATTAGGAAGTGCAATCAAAAAACTTCCAAAATATGCAACAAATCACAGAGACAACTGGCTACCTGGGCAATCACCCAAAGTCGTATTTGCAACGTTGAAGCAACCAACTTTGGCTAAGGCCTAGAAAAACTGACAGATTATTTTTAAAGGCAAGAAATTTTTCAAAACTGTATTACCCTGTCTTGGCTAGATTTGACAGTTCTGCTTATCCATTTCCGGATACTATGTATTTTGTCAGTAGTTGAGGTATGGGCAGTTCCTTGCCCAGAGGCCAGTTTTGCCAAGAAGAAGACAAGCTCCAAATGGAGTGTCTTTGGTGCTCAACAATCTCTCGGGAATAGATTGGTGTTGCCAGGAGCGACTGTGACTCACTACCACAGAAATCTAGGTTAGATTAAAAGCCATTTTCTACATCTCTTTGAAGAGGTTGAAGATTATTTATACAGAATATAATCTCTATGTATCTAAAGAACCTGATTAGTCTAACTATAAATATGACAAACATAGATGACTATTGATCTAAAATTCTTAATACCTATCTAACTGAAAGACTAAGAGAATAAACAACTGTGTAATAAATGAGCACAATGGCCCACCAAATGTAAACAATGTACATGTATACATTGCAATATGGTAAATATATATATAAACAATATGTAAGTATCTTTATCAGAGGTAGAAATGTACACTGCAATATGGTAAATATATATATATATCAATATATATACATCAATATATAAAAAATGTTTTAAACAGAGGTAGAAGCATGCATGCATACAATATTCAACTTAACTTTGTATCCATATAAAATAATCTATGCCAATGTAATTTTCTGTAAACAATAACTCACAAATACCAATCTATTATCCTATCATTCCCTTTCCTCCATTTTTTTTAAAAAAGATCCCTGAGCCTATAAAATTCCTCCCCCAACCCTCAACCGTATACTAATTATAATCAACCCCTAAATGATGTCCCTAAACTCTGGGATAAACTGTGCTGGGAGAGGGGACTTCATCCTCTGGAATTACTTTCAGCTGTCATGGGGGCGACATTCTTTCTAGAGGATCCTGTAAAAGTAAAATGATGGTTAAATTTCAAGATCAATGTCTGGTAAAATTTCAAAAAGTCTCTGAATATTTTGTGGAGGTCTGGCCAGAATGTTATAAAAGATGTGCACCATTTCAGCTAACCAAGTTGGAACTGTCTTGTGCAGCTGATACTTGAAACAGGTCTTGTAGTAGCACTACCAGTATCATGATGTCATATTAACCAGGTGGAGTTGTTGTTACGGGGTCCCATTTTCTTCCTGGATACTTCAAAGATTACTGCAGGAAAATTCATTGTTCATTGTGGAAAACTTAATCATTAATTATACATACATTCAATGAAAGGTATGATAGACATGAAGAAAAGCAAAGATGTTTTCTAAATTCATTTTTCTTTCTGTTCCATATCATGGCTCTTGACATGAGACAGAAACTCCAGAAACTCTGGGTTTTTCTCTTAAGAACAGGCTTGGAATTAGAGAGGGACTGAGCCAGAGTCCCACTCCAAAACCAGCTCTATATACTTATGAATATAAATAAACAAAAATGTGTATTTTATTATTATTTACGAAACCTATTCGATTTTCTTGGTGATCCATATAGGGTAGTAATTTTTTCCCATCTCTCAGTATTCAAATATCCAGGGTTCCTTGAATTTTTCGAAGATGAGTGTTTTCCTGTTGGGATATGAACAGAAGCCTGCCCCCATCCTATAAGTTTTTTCTTACCACCTGTATGATTATCATCATTGTGGATGAGTTGTCATTTCTCCTTTCCAAGAGGTTTCTCTTCTTCAAACTGAACCTTTATTAATTTTGATGGTATCCAGAATTTTTCTTCTGCTGTGGAAACTAGAGCAAAACCCCTGCCCCAACATAGCACATCTCCTGGCTTCCATTGAGAGGTCAACACCTCCTTGTAATAAGCTGGTTGATTTAGTTCAGCAGATTTTCCCATTATCCAATGTCTTTCTGCTGCTGTTGTTCCTTTCTCATTAATCTATTGCAATATCAGCTACATATGGCCTTAGCTTTCCTCTTTGAAATTCTAGCCCAATAGAGTTAACTCAGCTCATGCTTTGTTTAACTCGAGATATGGTTCCAATTCCTAGTAATTGAACATCTGCCTCTTGAAGAGGCCAATTTGGATGCCAAGATTCTGGAGTGATGATACTCACATCCTCTCCTGTGTCTATCAAGCCAATACTCACAATTCCATTTATATGTACTCTCAGCTTTGGTCTCTGGTCATTTATAGAGGTTTGCCAAAATATACACTTCTTATTTACTAATTGAATTTCTGACTTATCCTCCAAATTTGAGCCATCATTTAAAGTCTTATGGTCTTCCACAGAAGGTTCTAGAGCTTTTAATTGTCCTGGTGTGACATGTCCTCCATGATTACTGGGAATGACTGGGCCTCTTTTGGTTTGGGGGCATGCGAGAGGCCCCTCAGGGAGTTTCCTGATGGTATCGGGTTG
>PVIU01035565.1:0-10188 GCA_004026605.1 Ondatra zibethicus | reverse complement strand
CTTCTAGTACTTTCTGTAAGGCTGGGTTCGTGGCTACATATTGCTTAAATTTGTTTTTATCCTGGAATATCTTGTTTTCCCCATCGATGGTGAAAGAAAGCTTTGCTGGGTATAGTAGTCTGGGCTTGCATCCATGGTCTCTTAGTTTCTGCAGCACATCTATCCAAGACCTTCTAGCTTTCATGGTTTCCATAGATTAGTCAGGTGTAATTCTGATAGGTTTACCCTTATATGTTACTTGACCTTTTTCCTTTGCGGCTCTTAATATTCTTTCTTTATTCTGTATGTTTTGTGTTTTGACTATTATATGGCGAGGGGATGATTTTTTTATATCCAGCCTATTTGGTGTTTGTATGCTTCTTGAACCTTCATAGGAATATCCTTCTTTAGGTTCGGGAAGTTTTCTTCAATAATTTTGTTGAATGTATTTTCTGGGCCTTTGGAGTGGAATTTTTCTCCTTCTTCTATCCCAATTATTCTTAGATTTGGTCTTTTCATGGTGTGCCATATTTCCTGGATGTTTTGTGTTGCGAATTTGTTGGATTTGTTGTTTTCTTTTATCACTGAGTTTATTTTCTCTATCGTGTCTTCTGCATCTGAGATTCTTTTTTCTATCTCTTGTATTCTGTTGGTTATACTTGTCTGTGTGGTTCCCGTTCGTGTATCCAGATTTTCTATTTCCTGCCATCTCTCGGTTTGTGTTTTCTTCATTGCCTCCATTTCAGTTTTCAAATTTTGAACTGTTTCAGTTACGTGTTTGATTGCTTTTTCTTGGTTTTCCAGGGTATCTTTGAGGAATTTATTCATTTCTTCTAACTTTTTGTTAGTTTTCTCATCCCTTTCGATAAAGGAGTTTTTCACCTCTTCTTTAAAGGACTCTATAACTTTCATAAAGCTACGTTTAAAGTCAATTTCTTCTACTTCATCTGGGATAGGTTTCTCGGGCTTTCCTGTTCCATAATCACTGGATTCTGGTGTTATCATGTTGCTTTTCAGGTTGTTGGACGAATTCTTTGATTGGCGCCTGCCCATCTCTTCTGAGAGTTGCCCGCTCTGCTCCGTTCGGCTCCGCTTGGCTCCCGGGGTCTGGATGAATCTGCCGAAGCTGGTTGTGCTCCTTCCTCGCACAGGGGTTCCCAGTCCCAAAGGCCGGCTTACTGAGAGATGTGTGCTCTGCTCGGCTCGGCTCGTCTCCGTGGGATAAAGGAGGCCCTCTAGCAGGGGACTCGCCCTTCCCCCAAGGCCTCAGCCCGGATAGGCTGAGTTCGGGTGCAGCTGGGACCACGCAGATGAGAAGGGATGCCCGGGGGCGAGCAGGGATGCCCGGGGCCGAGCAGGGTTGGGACAAGCAGCAAAGCCAGCAGAGGGGAGCCCCAAGTGGCCAGAAGGCCCCGGGGACGGCCTGGGGCCCACTCACCAGGGTCCAGATGAATCCGCGGAAGCTGGTTGGGCGAGATTCCCGGTCCCAAGGGCAGGCCTACTGAGGGTTGCCCGCTCGGCTCGGCTCCGTGGGACAAAGGAGGCCCCCTAGCAGGGGACTCGCCCTTCCCCCAAGGCCTCAGCCCTGATAGGCCGAGCTCGGGTGCAGCCAGGACCACTCAGATGAGAAGGGGTGCCCGGGGGCGAGCAGGGTTGGGATAAGCAGCAAAGCCAGCAGAGGGGAGCCCCAAGTGGCCAGAAGGCCTCGGAGACGGGCTGGGGCCCACTCACCAGGGTCCAGATGAATCTGTGGAAGCTGGATGGGTGAGGTTCCCGGTCCCAAGGGCAGGCTCACTGAGGGCTGCCCGCTCGGCTCGGCTCGGCTCCGTGGGACCTAAAATGAACTTCTTGAAACTAATGGCAATTTATAAATTTTAGCAGCCATAAAATTTTCAAAAACTATGTTTTAGGTTTTGTTTTGTCTGTTACACTAGTGAATGTTACTGCGCCTTCTCCATCAGAAGGAATTTTAAATGGGGGAAATTTAGAACAAATTGCATGGTTCCAGTCCATGTTCTTCTCCTCGTTCTACTTATGTGTTTAGTGCTGATGGTCTTCACATAGGAGTTTTTTTTCTTTCTCCTTTTAAATCCCTTTATATTTTTTGCTATTTACTTCAATTCCCATTATTATTAAAAGGGTTTCAACATGGGTATTTGTCTTCTTATCTACGTGTAGTTTAGTTATTCAAAAAATAAAGCACTACTTCGCCAAAATATTCTCACTAAAAATTGATAAATTTGTGGGGTTTTCCAAATGCTAATTTGATAAAGTGGCATGACTTGCCCTATTAGCATGTGACATTCTTTCTCTCATTCATTCATCAAACCTGTCTTGACCATATTATCAAATATGAGCAAAACATTCTCAGCAGAACTTGAAGTCAAGCTAGCACGGTGACTGCTACAGTGGTCAGAGTAGAAAGAGGGACTTCTGAAGACAACAGTCACTCTAAAAAGATACAAGTGCTCAGCCCTTAGAGAAATGAACATGAAAGTATATAAATAGGTGAACTGTATTACCCAGGGTGGTGCAGATTGACAACCAGAAGTTTGCTTGCAAGATGAGCACTGTGCAGGAGTTGTAGAGGACATACCAGGCATGTCATTGTTTTCAGAAATAGAAAAAATGTTCTCCACGGAAAAATGAAGACTTCATATTGTCTTTGCTAATTCTACAGCATTAATGTTTTGTGGTTGTTAATTAAATTATAGATGAGAGGGGAAATCCTTTTCCATAGGACTTTGTGGCTTCTACCCACCTGCTATGGCCTGAATCACACACAAAGTATCAGATATCAAGCTGCAGATATTTCTGTTCAGCTAGAGCCAGACTCCAGATGATTGGGAATGGGCATCAAAAGCCAGGTTCAATAACATACACGGCTACTCTCTGTGCGAATGCATGTTCTGCTAGCCACACGAAAGCACTTCCGCCAAGTACAGCTGCGCTTCTTGCTCTTTGACATTGGTTACATTCATGTGGGATAGTATCACATTCACATTTGGAGTTTATTAAATATTGCAGTAAGTGCACCCTTAATCTTAGTGTCTTTGTAGACTTTTATGTTTATAATTAGTTTAGAAGAAAGTGTAAGCATAAGTATCCTCAGATAGTTTTTTAATTTGAAAGTGAAAGGGAAGTTTGGGTCACTTTGTGTGCCTCTTTCGAAATTATAACTTTAGCTGAAACAGGGTGGAAGGTAATGTACTGGGAAGAGCGAACCTAAAAATAGCATTTTCATTGCTTAGAAATGCCAAAGCTTAGAAAGTACGGAGAGAGGATGGAGTGACCTCCTTGTTAACAAGGCCTGTGTTGAGATGATACTAAGTGTTCTTTAAAAACAATTAGCTTTAATGGTCTGAAATTTGCATGTCCTCATTGAGTAATATAAAAGTATAAATTGCTTTCATACAGTTAATAATTTTGTAATTATTCCCAGTGGTTTTCATTTTTAAATATTAATCTTGTGAAAAATAAAATAGTGACTCATAGAATTTTTAGTGTGTTTTTACCCAGCTGAGAAATAATAGTATATCTTTTTTTCTCTCTTTAACTACTAGAATTTAGAAATATGACATGTATAGTAATGTTTCAAATATTTTCTCCTTATTTTTATATTCTGTACTAAAAGAATCTTTCCTATATAGCAGAAATTCTCAGATACAAAACCCTGTGGTGTGCTTGGCTATGTTCGTTTGGATTGTTTGCCACTTTGTGCATCTGTAGCCCAACATAGATATCTTTTTATTTATTTATTATTTATACAGTATTCTGTCTACATATATGCCTGCATGCCAGAAGAGGACACCAAATTTCATTACAGATGGCTGTGAGCCACCATGTGGGTGCTGGGAATTGAACTCAGGACCTCTGGAAGCGCAGCCAGTGCTCTTAACCTCTTAGCCATCTCTCCAGCCCATAGATGTCTTTTTAAAAGAGACAAGCAGGAAATCTGTCATGCTTGTGCATGACTTACTCCTGGCACTTGGGGGCTGGTGCAGGGAAGTTACAGCAAGTTTGAGGCAAGCCTAGACCACATTGTACCTGAGTTACTGAGATAAAGAAGGAAGGGGACGTGGGGAAGGAAGTAAAAGAGGCAGGGAAGGAAGAAGGAAAGAAAGGAGGAAGGAAAGAAGGATAATCTTTAAGAATGGAAAAAGCAAGCCTCTCACTACAGAGTGCAATACCGTATTAGAACAGACTAAGTTACCCACAATAACAAGGGCATCTACAAAGTAGTTGACTGTGTATGTGGAATGAGATTGGTGGGCATTGACCCAGAAAGTGTGAGAACTCACTGGGGGCTAAACTTCAGTAGCAGCTCAAGGTGCACACATAGAAGCATTTGCTCAAACTAATAGTATTTGTGATTTATTCACTGAACAATAGTTAAGTCTTGTTTTAATAAAAAAGGATCACTAGCAGACTTTGAACTTTAGTTAATGATGTATACTATAGTGTTTAGGAGTGAAGTACATTAGTCTTCACTTGCGTTATGAGGCATAAAAATAAGATAAATCCGTGAATTAAAGTACAGACAGAGAAAGCCGAATGTTCCTTATCAAAATGTCACTTACAGAATTAAGCGGTGGGTAGTGGGATTATCATTGCAGAATTCCTTCAGCTTTTGAAATTTTCTTCTAAAAGTGTTGACAGAAATGAGTGTTTATTCTAAAACATATAAAAGACTTACTTTTTGGAAATTATTTTTAACTCAGACGGAAGATGCAGGCTTTTCCTTTTCTCTCAATCACAGCTTAAAATTTGTGATATCTAATTAAATCTTTTGTTGTAAGTAGAGCGCTTGTTTGTTCCCAGCTGCTCAGCCCTGAAATAACCACACAGAAACTATATTAATAAATCACTGTTTGGCCTATTAGCTCTAGCTTCTTATTGGCTACCTCTTACATCTTAATTTAATGCATTTCTACTAATCAGTGTGTGACCATGTGGATGTGACTTACCAGCAAGGTTCTGTCTGGTATCTGTCTCTGGCCAGGCTACATGGCTTCTCTTGACTCCGCCTTCTTTCTCCCTGCATTCAGTGTAGTTTTCCCTACCTAGTTCTACTCTGCCCTATCAATAGGCTGAGGCAGTTTTTTTATTCATTAAACAATAAAAGCAACACATATACAGAAGGAACTCCCGTACCAAATTTTGTGATATCTAATTAAATCATCTTTAAAAATTTGTGATATCTAATTAAATGTCACTAGGTTGTTACCTTTATAAATAAAAACTCCATGTGCACAATCCATTTATTAATAACATTTTCAATGCTCTGTGGGTAGAGAAGAAAGGTAATTTGGGTTTTCGTGTTGTCAGAGGCTCCCAGCTGGGATAGAGAGCTATGCCACAGTCATTGGTGAGGAACATGCAGAGGCGCAAACTCTTCATCTCATGGATGTTGGAAAACAGAAAGAGAGAAAGGAATAACCTGGGAAGTTCCTCTCACTACTATATAACAAATTACTAACAACTTGTTGCTTAAAACGTAACTAAAATTTATTCTCTCAAAGTTGTAGGCAATAGATGGACACAAGTCGTGTTCCCTGAGCTGAAGAAAAGGTGTCAGTCTACCTCTGAATGTTCCCCTTGGCTTCCATAGTGATGAGGCCTCCTTTTGTTATGCTGCTGCCACCCAGCTGTTGGGTACCCTTCTGGTGGCCATTAGGACCCACCTGTAGAATACAGGGTAAGTTTTCCTCTATAGGCTATGTGAACTTTGACCTGACATTTAGGGAACATTATTTAGCCTACTGTAGATACTGTGTGGGGGTGTGTGCACACGAACATTCTTATAACTGAGATGCTGTGCTGTATAAGGACTGAAATAGTATTTAACATTTAACTGCATACTGTCTTCTAGGTATTGCTATATATATTATATAATATTTTATACACACACTGTATATATTTTACTTATTTTCTTAACTGGGGGGATGGACATAATTTACATACACTTACTAAACCTTGCATTTCTTTCTTGTGTTTGACAACTATTAAAACTTCAGAGTAATCAAAAAATAAAGGGGTGGCCTCGTTCAGTATTAGTGCTCCAAGAGACGTGCTTTAGGAAACCCTACTCTTGTAAATCACACCACCTTACTCCTGTGAAGAATGTGGAAGTCAGTAAGATAGGGTCCTCTGGAAAGACACATCCATCTTTGGTTTCACATACTTAATGAAAACTGTTGTGTTCGGACATCCTTATTGTGTGAGTAAAAGCATCTTTGTGAACATGAAATGCAGCCTTAAATCCTTGGAGGTTGATGTTGTGACTTCTGCCTTAGAGAAGAAACTTCTGGAAGCTGAGTTCCATCTTGGTTTCAGAACTGTGTTATTCACAGGCACACAGACACAGGGGCTATAGCTGAACATTGCAAACATGTCTGTTCTCCATAGCCAGGATTTCAAAGCACTTTTTACAGGTCTGCTTATTACTGTGTAGAGTGGGGAGGCAGTGACTGCTATGGTCTGCATGTGGAATGCAGAGGACAGCTTTCAGGAGTGGGTTTTCTCCTTACACTGTGTGTGTCCTGGGATCAAGCCCAAGTAACCAGGCTCATGGCAAGTGTTTTTACTAAGCCATCCCTCTGCCTCATAGATTTTCTACATGAAACATTAAAAATTAATAAAATTCTGGTGCCATTAAATATCTGTTTTTATCATTGTGTTGTATTTCAGTGTCATCTTCCCCATCCCCTAACTTTTCCTTGGGGTCAGTTTCTCACAGATCAAGGACACAGCTGTGTTAAGGGATGGGAGGAAATTCTGTAAATGACGGGATATTTTGATACTTTTAAAGCATCCTTTCCTTAGGAACATCGTAAGCACAACTGCAATGTATGCAGTGTGTCCTGAGTACCTGGCTTGTGAGTCATACATACTCATGGTCCTCCTCTTCTGTGCTTCCTCGGAAGCTTAGTCTAGTCTCCTCCACGGTCGAAACCTTCACATCTGTATTACATAACTCTCAGACTACACTTTTTTGCCTTTATTTTAAACCTACTTGGTCCCTCTCAAATACTTCTCTTTCAGATTTCTATATACTTTTTAGAATATGACTGGATATAAATAAACAGATAATAAATCTAGAGCCATCAGTAACTGTTTGGTCTGTGAATGCATTGTTCCTCCTCTTTATATAGTCTTTCCAGGAGCTAAAATCAAACCAGTATCCAAGCTAATGCTTGCCTAAATGTAGCACTGTCTGGATTAAATAAGACCTTTTCATAGTTCCCTCTTTTCTGAACTATGGCATGGATTTGAATTCCCATATTCTCTAAAGTTTGTCAAATACCTTAAGAATATTGTGTATGTGATGAGGGTTACTTACATTTCAGTACACAGTTACCCCCCAGCACGCGCGTGCGCGCGCGCGTGCGCGCGCACACACACACACACACACACACACACTTTTTTCAACATTACTGGGTATAAATTGTTTAGTTCCTTTGGGATCTTTAGGAGCATGAAACTTACTCCGAGCACGCTTATGTGACGTCCTTTCAGTGTCTGGCTTTGTTGTCACGTCTTTGTTCACTAATCACTTTCGAAAGTAACAACCTGTTTCCCCTGACCCCTCCCACTTGCTCAGAATGCCTGAACGTGTTGGTTTACGTTGTTAGATCCTAAGAGAAGTGTGTTCCTGTGTAGGGCAGGAACCTACCTATCTACCCTAATCCTGTCGTTGTACTCCTTTTCGCGGCTGTCGACATAGACTGTAGTAACCAGTAGTGCGTCATAGAGAGTTCACTGGAGATTTGCTCTCCTTGCCTTAGTTCCTTTATAAAATAACGGAGTACTGTGCCGTGACTGTCGCTTCCTCCTGCTGTGCCTTCAGCCTGCTTTTTCAGCAGAGAGTCCCACTGTCTTGAAGCAAAAGTGAAAGGTGCCTTCTCCCTTTTCCATCTTTCTTCACTGCCTTGTCTTTGCGAGTTGCGGCAAGAGCATGGGTAGCTTTCCCCCACTCTCACTATGGTTTCTGTCACTATTAACAGCTTGTTTCATCAGCTTTCTGCAACTTTCCCTAAGAATGTATTTTTTTTCTCATTTTGGGGAAATGACTAGTCCAGGCAAAGCCACATGAACTTTAGTGATTATGGTATTTCAGTTGCTAAATTCCTCAGTCTAGTGCACTTGCACAATTACGATTTGTTATTTAGTTACAGTATTGACTTGGACACATACATTTGTTAAGAATTAAATTTCACTGAGTGGTGGTGGCACATGCCTTTAATCACAGCACTGAGCAGAGGCAGGCGAATTTCTGAGTATGAGGCCAGCCTGGTCTACAAAGCGAGTCCAGGACAGTCAGAGAAACTCCACATATACACAGAAAAAAAAGAAAAAAGAATTATATTTATAGATATATGTAAATATAAGTACCAGATATAAAACTTATTCCCCTCAATTAAATGTTTCATTTATAATCAAGCCTTTGCATAGTTGAATAAATTAAATGTTTGAAACAAAATCTTTAGATGTATTGCATAGGCCAGTGGAGTCTGGGACATGAGGGACGTTACCACGATAGCCAAAGAAGTGAGGCTTGGAGAGGCTGTCTTGGCATTTCCAAACCCTCCCCTTCTTCTGTACTGACTGGATGTTAAGAAGAAAGTGTAGAGGGCTTTGTTCCTCCACCCTTCAGACAAATGCACATCAGATTAAATCAACTATCTTCCTTTGGTATTTAAAAATTACAAACTATATTGCTGCTACTAAAAATTCTTGATTGAGGCTATTATCGTCACTCATAGAAATAAAAGTATATGAGCAGTTAATATAAGTGTAACTGTTATTTAAGTAAAATGGTTTCTGGTTGTGTCAATATAATGGCTAAAACAACCAAACTTGACCTGCGGCCTTTCTTCTCCATAAATATTAGAGCAAAGATGGTTCACCCTGACACGAACATTGGAAGGTAGGGCCAGGGAGCAGAGCTGTGGTGGTCCAGAGTCTCAGATGCAAGAGTCTGTATTCAGCAGGGATTGTGGTTGAGCCTCAGAAGTCTGAGTTCAATCTAACTGTACTTCAGTATGGTGAAATTTGTGCTGTATACATTACCTTTCTCCTTCCTGTTTGTGAAAGATGTATCCATTGTTTTGTCCCTGATGTCTGGTCTAGACAGTCTTCCTGATGCTTCTGTTTTAGAGCCCAAGATGACTTGAATCCCATGTTCTCATAATTGCATAATTAGTTACTTGTATATCATCTCTACTTATAATCTCTTCTAAGAATTATTTTATTAGTTTTTTTGGCAGGCCAGAGGGTAACTGAGGCCTAAAAGTTAGTGACAAAGTGCAGCCTTCCTGAGGATAAGTGCACAAGCATGGGAGTGGAAGCGCTCACCCACTTTCCCTTGTGTTTGATCCGAGCTGTCTAATTACAAGCATGCAACAATATCAGATTACTGTTTTCTTCTTTTCTCTTGAACACTACTAAATTATTTTTCGTATCACTACAATCACTTCCTCAAACAAAATTTTGAGTAGTGTTTTGGGATATTTAAATCTATTGTTAGCTGAAGCAGGGAACCCTTTCCTTAATATTTACATTTTGTTTTTACCTCCCATGCTCTGTAGTCTTCTGAGACTCTGCCTTCTCAAAGGAGAAGAAAACCCTTTGTCAGCGTGTTGTCCCAGTTGCCTCATTGATTACACAGGGTCAAGGGAGGTCTGTGTTGAACATCAGTCTTTGGCTGTTTCACAAAACTCCTGCGGAGGGTGGGCCGACTCCCAGAAAGTGACATAAAGAGGCGATTAGTCACTGCGAAGCAGAGTATGGCTATCTTGGGGTGAGGAAATGCTTAGCTCTTTCTTAAATGAGGCCTGAAATCTCATATCCTGAATCAACCACTAAAATAATATAATGAGCCATTTTAAATTAAAGATCAGTCAAAATAAAATATCTGTTTGATGTACAATGCGGACAAGACTTTGATATCAGCATTTGCAGCAATTTGGGTACAGAATGAAGGGGAGGTCCTCAGTCAGATGTTCTGTACCCTGCTTCTACACAGACATCAACCTTTTTGTTTTGGCAAGTATGACAGATACCTTTAAAATATTGCTGGTATTACTGTAATCGTTAGTACTCATTATCAGTGGTGGGAGCTGGCCAGGATTATCCCTGACTGACTTTGTGCAGTAATGTTCCCCATAGACTGCGGCTCACCACGGTGGATCCCAGTGCTCATGTTTA
>PVIU01035564.1:0-10194 GCA_004026605.1 Ondatra zibethicus | reverse complement strand
AAAAAATCATCCATTATGATCAAGTAGGCTTCATCCCAGAGATGCAGGGCTGGTTCAACATACGAAAATCTATCAATGTAATCCATCATATAAATAAACTGAAAGAAAAAAACCATATGATCATTTCATTAGATGCTGAAAAAGCATTTGAAAAAATTCAACACCCCTTTATGATAAAGGTCTTGGAGAGATTAGGGATACAAGGATCATATCTAAGTATAATAAAAGCAATATATAGCAAGCCGACAGCTAACATCAAATTAAACGGAGAGAAGCTCAAAGCGATTCACCTAAAATCAGGAACAAGACAGGGCTGTTCACTCTCCCCATTTCTCTTTAATATAGTGCTTGATGTCCTAGCAACAGCTATAAGACAGAATAAGGAGATCATGTGGATTCAAATTGGAAAGGAAGAAGCCAAACTTTCGTTATTTGCAGATGATATGATAGTGTACATAAGTGACCTCAAAATCTCTACCAAAGAACTTCTACAGCTGATCAATACCTTCTGTGAAGTGGCAGGATACAAAATCAACTCAAAAAAATCAGTAGCCCTCCTGATAAGTATAAATAAACTGAGAGGGAAAATAGAGAAATATCACCTTACACAATAGCCACAAATAGCATAAAGTATCTTGTGGTAACACTAATCAAGGAAGTGAAAGATCTATTTGACAAGAACTTTAAGAACTTGAAGAAAGACATTGAAGAGGATACCAGAAAATGGAAGGATCTCCCATGCTTCTGGATTGGAAGGATCAATACCGTAAAAATGGCAATTCTACCAAAGGCAATCTATAGATTCAATGCAATCCCCATCAAAATCCCAACAAAATTCTTCATAGACCTTGAGAGAACAATAACTAACTTTATATGGAAAAACAAAAAGCCCAGGATAGCCAAAACAATCCTATATAATAAAGGAATTTCCGCAGGCATTACCATCCCTGACTTCAAACTCTATTACAGAGCTACAGTATTGAAAACAGATTGGTATTGGCATAAAAACAGAGATGTTGACCAATGGAATCGAATCGAAGACCCGGATATTAATCCACAAACATATGAACACCTCATATTTGACAAAGAGGCTAAAATTATACAATGGAAGAATGAATGCATCTTCAACAAATGGTGCTGGCATAACTGGATGTCAACAAGTTTGTGTTTTCTTTATTGCCTCTATTTCAGTCTTCAAGTCTTGAACTGTTTGCTTCACCTGTTTGATTATTTTTCTTTTCTTGATTTTTCTTGAGTTTCTTTGCAAGATTTATTAATTTCTTCCATTTTTGTTCATCTTTTCCTCTATTTCTTTAAGGGAGATTTTCATTTCCTCTTTAAAGGTCTCTATCATCTTCATAAACTTATGTTAAAATTTTTTTCTTCTGCTTCTTCTGGGTTAGGATGATCAAGTGTTGCTGTTGTGTGATGACTGGGTTCTGGTGTTCCCATATTGCTTTTTAGGTTGTTTGATGATTTCTTGCATTGGCGCCTTCCATTGATGCTGCCACTGTTTTTGCAGCTTGGTCTAATCCTTCCAGTGGCTGTCTGTGTCTTTGGGAATTCTTCTTGGTCTCTACTGTCAGTGTCTGTGTCTCAAGGAGCCACTTAGGTCTCTCAGTCTGCTCTTTTGGTCTTCTCTCCTGGTCTGCTCTCTTGGTCCACTCTGTGCAGTGACAGCTTATGCTTTAGTATTCCTCTCTTGGTCATCTCTCTTGGTCCTCTCTCTTGGCCCCCTGAGCAGGAAACTCTCCTGCTTTCTTGCTTGATAAGCTGAAGCAGGTGGGGGAGGGGCCCAGTGTTTTGCCCCACTTTGGAGGGCCTAGAGAATGGAGTGTTCTTCTGTGTGGCTGGTCACTCACCTCTTGGTCCTCTCTGTATTATAGTAAGCTGTGTTTCAGAGTTTCCAAGGTTGCAGGAGTATAGACCAGTTTGGTGGTGGGATGGGACTAGTCGCTTTCAGCGTCTGGTGGTTTGGGGTGTGTATTGGGGCAGCCTACATCCAGGAAACTCTCCTGTTGGTTGGCTAGAGAAGCCAAGGCAGTTGGGGGAGGGATCTGAAGTTTTGCTCCACTATGGAGGTCCTAGAGGGTGTGGTGTCCTGTCAGGTGGCTGCTTACTCACCTCTTGTTCCTCTATATTGTAGTAATCAATATTTCAGAGTTCAACCAAGGTTGTAGGAGGATTGGTGAGTTTGGAGTGGGATGGGGCTAGTAGCTTGCTGTTGCCAGAGGTTTCTGTCCCAACCAGTCCTGCAGCTGTTCAGTTTCAAAGAAACACACAGAGGCCTACATTAGCTATAAACTGGTTGGCCTATTAGCTCAGGCTTCTTATTAGCCAATTCTTACATCTTACAGTAACCCATAATTCTTGTCTGTGTCAGCCATGTAGCTTGGTACTTTTTTTCAGTGAGGCATTCTCATCTTGCTTCCTCTGCAACTGGGTTATGACACTATGGGGTTTCAAGGTCCATGCAGCCACCACGAAGCATGCTATCAGCTACTTATAAACACTACTTAAGTGTTTTCTGGCAGGTCCTCTTAAAACAGTTGCAAGGTTTTTGCAGCTAAACCTGAGTCATGAAGCTTCTCTTAAATGAGATGCACTTGTTTCAAACAAACAGAGCCCACCTGACAAAATGCTGCTACCAATGAGCTGTGCTTATCCCAGTTCTTTTGTGTCTAGAATTACTTCCCAAACTCTCTGGTTTTAAATGGATTTAGTTCTCCACATTGGCACCATTTGTTGACAAGTTATAAAACAGTTTATAACTAATGTAAGCCTCTGTGTGTTTCTTTGGGACTGAATGGCTGTGGCACTGGGTGGGACAGAAACCTCTGTCAATAGCTTGAAGGGTCTGCAGGATGGGAATGGGTATTGGGACATCCTACCTGCAGGAAAATCTCCTGCTGGCTGGTTAGAGAAGCCAAGGCAGTTACAGGAGAGGCTAGGTTTTTGCCCGACTATAGAGGGCCTAGAGAGTAGGGTGTCACACTGCGTGGCTGCTCACGCACCTCTTGGTCCTCTATGTATTGTGATAAGCAGTGTTTCAGGGTTCCACCAAGGTTGCATGAGGATAGGCGAGTTTATCCAGAGTCTTCTTGCCACTCATTTCTGCTTGCATATCTGTTCATCATTACCCTTCTGGAATTTTGTTCTTATATTTAGAGCCACTTATGTCTGTATGAAAGAGTCATTAAAAGAGATTTATTTATAAATTCTCTATAAAGTACTTACTGACATTCAGTATGGAGTGACTACTTTTCTCCTTTGTGACTCAAGAGCTGTGTACAGATTATGATCGCTGCTCCCATTACATTTGATTCTACTTCCCTTATTCATGGATCTTCCTATATCAGTTTTATTATGAACAAATATAGGTGAAATATTAGTCTTGCTTTGTTTTGTACTCATCATTGTTCATAACAGATATTACTAGGCAATTCATAAGATAATCCCTAAACCAATAAAAGAACACATGATTCTGTAGTGTAGGGAATTATCAGAGATATAATGAGTTTCCAGAATATATCTAAAAATTGTATGGGTTAAGGATGACTTTATTCACGTCTTTGCTGCAAAGAGTTGACCTTGATGATATTATTTTGTTTTAACAGAATAATATAGATCTGTGCAGCCCTTGTTGAAAATATTCACAGATTAAACAATATAGTGTTTTCACTACAAAGTACCCAGCACATCAATTCTGTAATTTATCTCTGACACGTTCCTCCCTACTGTGAACTGGAATTACCAGGAGAGTAGAAAACAAAGGGTTTCTGATTCACACCATCCTCATTCTTATATCATCAAGGCAATGGCAGAATAGTAAAGCTGTACTCCTTGGATTCACAGAACTGTCTCTGATGTTAAGGAGCACATTAGTCTTGTTTCAGCTAAATTCAATTAGAACCCCTGTGAGACATTCTAGCTGTTATAAATGTTTGTTACCTCCAAAATAACTTCTTGTAGATTTTTTTCCTAATAAGGCTAAATAAGTATACTGAAGTTTACTCAGAAATTGCAGGTAGATTTTATTTGAAGTAATAGATAATCAATAGACTCTGAGACAAAGCTTCTCAATCTAAATATTTTTACTGGGAAGACTTTTAGAAATGTGCTATAAAGTTTAGGGGGCTTATATTTCTTCATCATTACATAACATAAAAGTTTAGAATTAGATGTCATAGAAATTAAAAATTCTAAATTTATTAATGTATATATACTGAATTGGAGAAATTCCAACTTAATTATATAAACTTCTCCCAAGATTTTGATGATAAATGTGAAGAGCTATAGTAAAAGCCATTTTCATTAGATTATCAATTTTTTTAACAAAAGTTATATCAGTAATAATATCTTCTAAATGTTACAATTACCATATTCACATAAAAATAATTGGTTACTACTTTCCTTCATTAATGATGCCTACAGCTCTTCCACACATAAAAGTAGGAGGGAATGCTAATTGGTCATCACAGAATATAGAAAATTATAAATATAGTGGTAACCATAATAATGATGCTAATACTATGTTCAGTGACAACCACTTCAGATCATGTAAAAATCCCTCACTCTGTATTTCACTTTACAAAACTTTCAAAAAAAAAAAAAACAACCATTTTGCCTTATCTGTAACCATTGTATTTAGCATCCAATACTTGAAAGAACAACTTATAAATGGTTTGTTTTGCTGTTTTTATTTCACATCTGGATTTCTGTCTTTCATATTTACCTGTAGAAAAGGGCACCATGCCCTCTTTCAAGGAAGAAGGGGGAGGGAGGAGGGGTGGGGTGTAGTGGGAGGGGACCGGGAGAAGGGGAAGAAAGGAAAAAAAAATTTTTATCTTTAATTATGTTCTTGAATGGAAATAATAAAACAAAACAATGTATGGAAAAAAAAAGAAAAAAAAAGAAAAAGATAGTAAATAAGACTAATAAACACATAATTGTTTGCCACAATTTCTCCAATTGTATTACATAGTTTAAAATGATGACCCCATTGTCTTGTGCACATTTGTGCCCCTGACTGTATCTATGTGCCACAGGGTCCAGAAGACATCAGATTCTGCAGATCTTGAATTCTAGCTACTTGTTGTGGGTACCAAGAATTGAACTCAGGACATCTTCAAATACTCCAAGTGAGCCATCTCTTCACCTCTAAGAAGCTGTCTTTTATAATTGGAAATTTTCATGCATGAAAACAAGTCATTCCCCTACTCCAACCCCTCTATGGTACCTTTATCATGTCCTACTCTTGACTACATCTCCTTTTCTAATTTTTTAAAAAGCTATATGTCTAAAATTGTCTAAGTCTAGTTCTTTCAGTAAGTTCATAGGTATAGGCCTGACCACCAGAACATGAGCAATCTGTTTGGAGCTGGGCTCCTCAAAAAAGCTGACACACTCTCCTGGAAACCATCTACTACTTGTGGCTCCTGAACTAGGTGTGAAATCTTGTGCATCCTACAATGTTCACACTGACATGTTGAGTACCATGATCTTGTGTGGACATGGAAGACAATCATAGCTGATGAGAGATAGGGGTGCATTATTCCTGTAATGTCTAGAAGACACTATTTTATAGCAAGGGTGCATTATTCCTGTAATGTCTAGAAGACGCTATTTTATAGAAGTCTTCTTTGCCCTCTGTACCTTGTGATTTTCCCCCTTCCTTTTCCTTTCAAAGTTGTATCAAATCATTTTTATTTCTGGTTTCTTTTACAACTAAATATTTATTTTCATTCATATCATTGCTTTTTTTGTTGAAATGTGATCTTCCATGTTATTATATGCTAGATTTCTATTATTGTAAGGTACATTACATTTTATTCACTTACCTGTAAAAGGGACTTTGAGCCATTTCTAAAATCTGACTGTTATAAATTGAGTTCACAGAAATGGTTCCACCTTATAAACCATGTATGGAAATGCACATGCATTTTCCATTTTTTTGGCAGCAGCATTTTAGATTGTATTAGTTATTTATTAATGTATGTGTGAGTGTGTATGCAAATGCACACATGTCATGGTTCATGTGTGGAGGCCAAAGAAGTCATTCTACCTTCAGAGGCTAGAACAATAAGTCAGCCTTGTGTAATTAGGCCTTTTACCTTTTTACTCTTTTAGTTATCTAACCAGACCAAGTATGTTTAATTTTGTAAAGAACTTAAAACTACTGCAACCTAGTTGTGATATTTTACACATTCACTGTAAATATCAGAGATCAGAGGGTTACTCACAGTTTTTATTGATATTTACTTTTGCAGAAATATAAGTTCAAATATTTTCACAATAATATTACTTGATTGCTAGCTATTATAGCTCAGTTTGAAAGAATTTTTTATTTTATATATTTGCTCTTTTGGACAAGTCTACATGGATATTTGTTTTCAAAGTCTATTTTGGTTTATCCAATTCTATTTTAATATTTTTATAGTGACTTTAGAAAAGCAAGTGTAAAGTTCAATTTGTGATTTTTATTTATGTTATGGTTCTTTCTATGCTATTTAAATTTAATTTAATTATAAATAAAATGAAAATTTTTCTGTTCATTTATATAAATAATTCAATATTTAATGGTATGTCTTATATGCATCTGTATCCTATTTGAGCTAAATTTTATACAATGTTAGTTTTATTTCTAACTCATTAATATCTAATTCTTTTAATTCTGCTTACAGGGAAAGTTATCTTTTCTCTACTGAATTTCCTTCAATGGGTGAAAATCATTTCAACAAATAGGCTTGAATTCACTTTTCTATTGATCTATTTATGTGTCTTGACACTAAGACCAAACTGCAAACTTTGGCATTACTGATAAATCTTGAAAGTAGGTATTGTGATTCCTTCAATTTTGCTCTTTTTCAAAATGATTTTGGCTATTGTAGGAACATTGTGTTCCCATCTGACTTCTAGTCAGCTTTACAATTTTATCCACTCACATGCTGAGTTATTGATTTGACTTGCTGTGAACACAGATCAAATGACTAGAATTGTCATCATAACACATTGACTGTTTCAGCCAAATAACATGATCTCACCCTCCAATTACATGGACTTTCTTTAATTATCCTAAGCATATTTTATTTGATTTTGTTTGGTTCACATCCTGAAAAACTCTATATAATTTGTTCTGAAGATTTTATGTATTTTACGTGATATAGAAAGTTTGTGTATTTTTAAAAGTATAATTTCCAATTTTTTATCATCAGTATGGAGAGATGCAATTGATTTTTGTGTGTATGTACATGTAAGAAGCCTGGTAAACTAACAAATACACAAAAATAAACTGAAAAAACAATTTTGAGGATTTTATGCAAAGAGAAACATGCCATATTTGAACAGAGTATACTTATTTTCAAATGTTTTCTGTTGTTTTTCCTTGGTTTGTTTATAACTGATTTCTAATTTGATCTTGTTATTTTCTCTGTCCTTTATACTACCCGTTTAATTTATCCTTAATTATTATTTCTGACATGGAAGTAGAAATATTGACTTGAGTCTGTGTGAGCTTGTGTTTGTAGAAGAGGCATCTGCTTGAACATGTGTGAATAAATGTAAGTCAGACATCAATTCTGTATTTATTCTTCTATTGATTGCCACTATATTAACTGAGACAGGGTTTCTATAACTAGAAATCACTGACTGGTAAAAGGTTGGTGGCCAGTAAGCTATGGAAACCTACCTGTCTTGGACCCTGCAGAATTGGGGTTATAGATACTCTGCCATGTCTAATTTTTACATGGATGTTCAGGATCAAACTCAAACCCTTTGTGCTTATGAGGCAAGCATTTTATCAATGAGCTATATCCCCATCTTCCTGACATTTTAAACAGAAGACATTAGTGTTCTTAATTTCCCCATATTCATGGTTTATTGGCATGTTTTACTGCTTTTTTTCCCACTTTGTGTTATATTGTTGAGTATTTTTTTGCCCAATTCTTTTGTGGTTAATTGACAAATAACATTATGTAGATTTAAAGTATCTGATTTGATATTATGTATATTTATATATGTGTGTATATATGCATATGTGTATGCCTTTTGAAATTATTGGCAAACACATGCATATATTGTGAAAGAATTGACATAGCCAGTCTAATACAATAATTATCTCAAATAATAACTTTAATCATTGTGAGGCATTTAAATTTTTTTCTCTGTGGAAATTGAACAAAATATGACTTACTAAAAACTTAAAGCTGTGTGGTAGATTCCCTATTTATGATAAATCTTGTACCTTTTCCAATAATCAAATTAGTTCAAATCTTCTTTCTACACTGTAATCTTAGAAGTCCATCTCTTTCCTCTGAATCCCTAAGTAACTGAGAAACATTTTATTATGTTATGCTGAAATCCAAGACCTTTTGTAGCTACTTACTTCATCTTATCACATTTTTGAATTGTCTATTATGTGCACAAGTTATGTCATGATATTTACTTATTCCTAAATCTGCCTACAATTATTATTATGGTTTCTGTCAATAAAAAAGTCTCTTTTGGATATTTTGTTTTAAAAAGAAGACTTATATAACCCAGGCTTACCTCAAATTTACTGTATATACAATAATATAATATGAGCTATATATAACAATCCCATGCCTCTTCTTCCTAAATTCTGGATTACAGGCAAGGAGCAGCAAACACATCTCATCTCTAAGAAATTTTGTTTGATGTTTTTATTTTTTCATATTCTACATGACTTTGGAAAATACACCATACTCTAACAACTGTTTTGTAGTTTTTTCTACCTCTTCTATCACCTATCAGTTCTTGTCTGCCTCTACTCCCACTATGGATAATAATTTTACATCTTTATATGGCCATTTTTACTGGATGCCAGACCGCTATTGGATGCTAAACTGAGTACATTAATATGTATGTGTTTAAAAGCTTTGAATTACTATAAACAGGTTTGTTCTTTTGGATATATGGTTTGCTTTTGTATTTTCCAGCGTAAGAGCACATTCATATTTAGCCTGTTCTCCTTTTCTACTAGTCTCTAGAGAAGCACACATTGTGCTACTCAGTGCGCTTCTAAGTAATCATTACTTGGAATTGTGAGGTTTTCCAAGACTACCTTAGATTATTCTGAGAGTTGGATGGTTATCTGTTTGCATGATTCTTTCTTTAGCATTATATAATATCAGATATTATATTATGCATATATGTATCAATACAGATGTAGAAAGAGACACTGATCTAAACCCATTATACTGCTCACTATCCATGAAAGCATTGAATTGGGATTTCTTTGCTTATGAATTTATCAAAAAGCTCCTTACCTCTATGGCTGCCTGGAGTCTAGACAACCTTATCTTCTCAGATTTCCGATTTCATTTCCTCAGCTCCTGATATCTGCAGATTTTTCCTGGTTTTTTACTCCTTACATTGTATCCTGGATGCACTCTATATCCAGGATAGGACACACATGGAGTTCAGTCACCTTTTTCTGCCTTGTGAGATTTTCTTCAGGATATTGTGCTGTGTATCTTAGAAGTAGTCCCCATGTTTTGTTCTGTGTTTGTTGTTTGTTTGCTGTTATTGCTGCTGTAAAGGTACACTTAATATTTTATTGGTATATTTCAAAAAAGGATTAGTTTTTTTTTAAAAAAAATACATTGTTATTAAGTAATTTAATGTTATGTAATTTTGTGCAGTTTACCAAATCAGTTGAAAGCAAATTTTGTAGACTAAAGTTTCTGGCCTGTCTGTTCCCACAGCCCTTCAGTCCCAAAGAAATACAGAGAGGCTTATATTGATTATAAACTGTTTGGCCTATTATCTTAGGATTTTTATTAGCAAGCTCTTACAATTTAAATTAACCCATAATTCTTTTATATGTTTAGTCACGTGTCTTGGTACCTTTTATCACTGCAGCATTCTCATATTGCTTCCTCTGTGTTTGGGTGACAGCTGCAGACTGAGCCTTTCCACTTCCCAGAATTCTCCTAGCTATGTTGTTTCACCTATACTTCTGGCCTGGCTACTAGCCAATCAGTGTTTTATAAAACCAATATGAGTGACAAATCTTTACAGGGTACAAGAGCATTATCCTACAATACTTCCCCTCTTGTTCTTTCCAAATCAAGAACCCTGAATCTAATCTCCTTTGCTTATCTTTTTTCCCTACTATTATCAATAATAACTTGTAACCCACACTCTAAACAAAAGCAAACATTCATAATCCAT
>PVIU01035563.1:0-10193 GCA_004026605.1 Ondatra zibethicus | reverse complement strand
GGTAGTGGGAGGGGACCGGGAGAAGGGGAAGAAAGGAAAAAAAATTTATTTCTTTAATTATGTTCTTGAATGGAAAAAATAAAACAAAAAATGTATGGAAAATAAATAAATAAATAAATAAATAAATAAATAAATAAATAAATAAATAAATAAAATACATCTTAAATTAAAATAGACTTACGTAACTTTCCCCCTTCCCTTTTCTCCTTTAGCCCCCTCCCATTCCCCTCACTCCTAAACTGTTACCCTCCTTTACTTTATTATGGCTAAACATATATATATATATATGTGTGTGCGTGCATGTACAAATGCCTAAGCTCAACCTACTGTGTTCATTTTTGTTGGTGGTATATGCATGGTTTCAGGAGTGACCACATTGTATTGAACAAACAATAAGGAGGCTCCTCTTAGCACTTTTAGAGCTCCTCAATTACCAGTGAAGTCAGGGAAACTGACGTGTGTAGTACACAATCGTATTCTGACATCCACACTGCCTATATATTCAAGACAAAATAGCATTCTTTAGTTCTATCTCACTTTAATCCTAAAAATCCTTAGTTATAGACAAATATGTCTTTTTCCAAAATAAGCCCACCATTTTAATTGTTTTCCAACTTTCATATTTCATTCTCTCCATCTATTACTGATATGAATATATATGACCTGCCATCCAGATTTGTAATTGTATTTAGCATTCAAGACCAAGTTAAAAATCTATCTCTTAATCATTCACTGTGAAACTCTGCCTGTATAGTCTTATAAATTAATGTTTTATAAATCTGGGCAATTATTCTAGGAATGGTATATGGTTCTCCTCAGAACACCTTTCCTAATTACTGAAGTATAGCCATGTTAAATGGCTCCTCTCTTTTCATCTGTGTCTTCAAACAAAACACAAGGAGATTCTTTACTATCTGTTTCAGAAACTCTGCTTGACTTCTTTCATTTAGCTTCAACAAACTTTAAAGTTAGGAAAAGTATAAAATGATGTGTTTTAGAAAATTAATGTGAATACCAATAAAAATGAACCAATTAGAAAAATTTATCCAAAACCTAAAGAAGCAAGCATCAATGTGCACATACAGAACATTCTGGATTCTACACATCTATGCACAAATGTTAAGGTTGAAGGCTTTTCCTCACATCCAGAATGCGTAAGACCATATAAAATGTACCTGTTCCCTTCTTGTAAGGTTGATATTAGACCAGTTATAGCTGAGGTTGAATCCTTATTTACTTTAATAAGAATAGACAATAACCACGTGATGCACATCCAGTGAAAACACATAGTATATGCTGCAGACAGCAGTATTGTGGACTTTTAATCTTCAATAGAACTACCCATCTTATTTCCATATAGCTGGCAGACACTGCCATACTATCAGTGGTAAGATTCCAGCATTCTCTGGGGTACTCTCAGAAGAGATGAGAGTTTATCACCCACTACATGATAACTGAAGCTAATTATACTCACAGTGCTCACTGACGGTGCTTACTGCACAGGGTATAAAAAAGGAGGCAGAATTATGAATGTGAACAAACTTTTACAGCTAGGTGATGAAACTAGTCATTCATTAAAGTATATCAGTTCCCTTAAACTTTTGTACAAGCCTCCTGGTTCTGAATCAATTGGAGCCTTAGTTAACCTTAAACCACAGCCAACAGCAGCCTGTGAAGCAAATGACCCTTTAGGATGATATCACTCTCTCTGTTAGTGCCATATTTTTCAAATGTTATTTGAGACACTTTATATGAGACACTGGATATCCCATTTGCAAAGAACACCAACAAGAAACTGAAATTACAACAAAATCCAAATCTGTCTATACCAGCATATTTTTATCATAATGCAAAAAGTAAAAGCAAAAACATAAAACCAAACATTTATAACAGAATCATGTATAAAGTTCTACTTATTAACAATTTCATTTTTAAGAAAACAAAATTTGTAAACAACTTTCAGTTTCCACTGGGCATAAATAAAGCTTTTATTGTTCTCAGATTCAGTTTCTAAAGTTCCTTCTGGACACAACTACATAGTACATTACTCTTCTTTAGTGGCATGGAATGTTAAAAAATTTTAAGATAATGTTTTTAAACAAAAAATTATTTCCTTAAATGATATGCTCCAATTGGACAGTTAACTTTATGCCATACAGGTGATTGGACTTTTTGTCTTCTTAATGTGGTATAGAAATTATAAGAGGCAAGGAAAGGTTTCAAGAATAAGAAATAAAAATTCCTTCCAAATATAGATCTAAATGAACATGGACACACACACAAATATATAACATGTTTTAACAAAAATTTTAATTTCTGAATATGTGAAGATTATCATATCTGATTATTTGTATATGTTTGAGTGGTATCTGTTTTCTGGTTGTTTAATTTTCTTGCTTTTTAACAATGGCAAACAAACTTCACTAAAACATGTCAGCTTCCTGTCACTAGATCCAGATAAAAATTGCAAATGCTTAAAAGATACTGAAATTGCTCTGTAGATAAGTCTTTAAGATAATATTTCAAAGAAATACTGCAACCCATCAAAGAAAGCTGTACTGACTAGGGACCCAGAGCCTAGTGGCTGACATTCTTGGCACTGTGCACTGGGTCTGAATTCTAATGTTAAGTGCTTTTGAAAAGTGCATCAAGATTTAATAGAGTAAACTTTCAGGCTTGGTCAGAGTTTTAGCCACATAAATTCCATTAGGTTCAAAGCTTCATAATGCTCCACCCTGTCTATATTTATGCCCACATTCCAGTCTATACCCTTCTAAGCTCTCTGTTGGGCTCTCTAATGGCTCAATTTCTTTCCTCCTATTTTTGATTTTCACATTGCCCCTCAAATCTGTTTCTTCCCCTTGGCTTTAGGTTCCTAAGCTTCACTGTTTGAAATCCTTTGAGACCACTATTTTAAAATAAACACTCTCTTCACTGATCTCCTATCATGATTTTATTGCACCTGATCCATTTTTTAGACAAAGCTCTACCAAAGCCAATTTGAACCATCACTCCTTGGATAATCATATCCAGAGAAAATGACAGCTCACTCAGACACTTTGAAAATATTCTTTTCATTGGTGTATTGGAGAATTGAGGAAGAACCATGAAGTCATTTCTGAAACTGGGCCAGCCATTTTGTGAATGTGTAAGAAAGAGGATTCCAACAAAATGGATCTCACTAGATGCGTTACCTGTCTCTCCGTTAATGAGTTATGGATCAGCCTAGCAGCCTGTTCATGCAGCAGTGCTACCTGCAAGTCAATACCGAGGGATGCCACTGCTACATAAGAGAGAACAACAGTAGGTACTCAGACAAAGGAAGGGTCATATGACATTCCAATTTCCTATTAGCCTCTTCTTTCATAGCATATCCATATTTAGTTTTTATATTTAAACTCAATATTAAGACATACAGTAGAAATTAAGTTTAAGATTCCTTGGTGACTACATAGCAGAATAGAGTAAGACACAGGAAGAAAAAAATATAATTACGTACAGCTGAGGATACATTTTTTTACCAAAAGTTGCCTTTGTTCATGAAAGGAAAAGTGAAGTCAAAGTGTGAAGAGGCACAGACCCGGGACAAAGAACCCTGGACTTATCTCTGAAAATAATTACAATGCAGTAAAAATTCAAAGGAAGGTGCTGACTTGTATACAGAGGATGGTTTGGAAGAGACATGGGACAGGAGTCAGTGGGTAGTTATGGAAGGTCACAGCAATCCATAGACAAAAGCACCAAGTGTAGAGACGAGGGGGCAGATCAGAGAGATACTTAGGTACAAGCTTGACAAGACTTCATGAGTTATAATACACAAACCAAATCACCTCAAAATGAGACACTATCAAAATGTGAGTCCATAAAATACAACCAACTGTCTTAGGCCTCTCTTGCTTTTGTGTTTGTATTATTCACCAATGTCACCACATTCTCAAGTGAGAATGAAGAAAAGAAGAAAAGCCTTACTGGATCATACTTTCACAATTTAGACAGTACTGACTCAGAATGTCTATCAATTTGGGCTGTTGGCCTATAACTCTGATTGATTAAGAAAGTTAACATGTTTTCTCCCTCTGTTTTTTTTCAAACTTCTAGTTACCCGTTACAGAAATTGAACCTAAAGGAAGTGACTTCTTAGAAGCCATGTGCTTGAAAGGGCAGTGGGCAGCTGTTTCCATGAGGGCTATCTCAGGATCCCTAAGACCTGTCTTAATCATTATCTATTTATTTGTTTGTGAAAGGCTATATGGAAGACATGAAAGATAATATTAATGCCTTGTCAAAGAATACCCCTGTAGACACACTGAAAACACTAAGGGAGTGTTTGCAATGCCTTGTTGTGTTAGGCACTGAGTGTGTTGGTGTGTCTTTGTACTTAGAACACTTGGGCTGTGGTGGTGGAAGGATCAGGAGGTTTGGCTCCTGCTTTGAGGATTTGATGCCAACCTGGGCTATGTGGGTTCTTGTTTCAAAGAAAAAAATAATGCATTGATTCTAGAGAATGCTATTATTTTGTACATAATTTCACTACAAGATAAGTTTCTAAAATCATTTTATAACTACACTATTTCATTCACTCAATCAGATATTTCGACACTACAAATTATGGAGACTTAACTGTACTTGAAGTGTTACTCATTTGTGTCCCAAGTTACCCCAGACCAAGAATCAAACTCACTTCGAAGAGAGTTATGCACACAGAGCAATATGATAAATGAGTTGCATATGTGTAGTTACCAGTGACTAGAAAACCAATCATGGAAAAAATTTTTAAAAACCACTTACTTCAGTTGTTTGCAGGATTGTGAACTTCGGCAGCTTGGTCTTTGAACTGGTTGTGCTGGGTTTCCCATCCAACAGTGATCCAAAGGAGAGGTTTCCAAAGCTGTTCTCAAATTCAATGGAAGGCTTCAGTGTTGGAGAGATGTCAGTTGCCTGGTCCTGCCCATCCATGGGCCTTACATATGCAGTTGGCTTTTGTTGCCCCATACTTGTTTTGCAGTAAAGCCCAGGTAGGAAGGATGGGACAGAAAGGCCACTGCTGGGAGCTAATAAAGATGAGGCAACTAGGGGAGACCCAGGTGCTTGCACTGTAAAATCGGATTCTTTTGGTGAATTAGACTGAAAGATTTCTTTGAAAGCATCTTCTCCAGACTTGTTGTCATCTTCCTTTGCAGATGGATTAGATATTTCAACTGTATCACTTTGGGGTTGCTCAGCTGGATAGACAAAGAAGTCTTCCAGTCGGGTTTGAGGTGCATCCTGTGTGGATGTCTGCATCTTGGTTGGCTGACTAGTGGCCTGGCTTGGTTGTGCAGGACTATTGTTGTGATTATCTCGTTGCCATTCAGGTTTCGATTTTCTGTTGCTGTGTATTAGAGTGGAATTCAGTATCACGACTGAAGGTGGAGGCATTGGTGCTGAGGAGTGGGTATTCTCCTGGTGAGATGACATCATTCGATTCTTTTGTTCTGGATAAAAGCTTGCTTCACTTTTTGTGATAGGAGCTTGGGGTACAGAATTTTTCGGGATGCCCACCAGGTGATTCTGACTGGAATGGTTAGTTAGTATTTCCTTCATTTCATCATAGCTTCCAAGAGTGTTCTGAACTCGATTAGCAAGGGCATCTCCTTTGTTTGTCTAAAATAAAAAAAAAGATGGCGTGAAAGGAGAGAAGATGAATAGGTATCTGTTTTCTAACATTAAAACTTCAAATAGATACCATATAAAGACTGAAAGACAGGGTTCTTTAAAACTGCTATACTGTTACATATTTTCACACTTTTATGTGCTATGTAAGGAAAAACCCTTATATTATAATGGCTTTTGCATTCCAATACAATTCTTCACAGATCTTCAATGGAAAATTTTCAGCATTATATGGACATACACACACAAAAAAAAAAAACAAAACAACAACAACAAAACAAAAAAGAAAACTGAAGCAATACTGAATAATAATAAAAGAAATTCTGGAGGGGTATCTCCAACCCTGATTTCAAGTTATACCGCCGAAGTACAGTAATAAAATAGCATCGTATTGGCACAAAAATAGGCATATCAATCAATGGAATTGAATTGAAGAACCAAACATAAATACATATACCCATGGAAATCTGATTGTTTATAGAAAGCCAGAAATATGCACAAGAAAGAAAGCACCATCTTCAATAAAGGGTGCTCGTTAAACTGGACACCTGAATGTAGAAGAATCCAAATGGATCCATATTTGGGTCTGCACAAAACTCAAGTCTAATGGATCAAAGATTTCAGAATAAAACCAAATACACTGAGCCTGCTAAAAGAGAATGTGTGGAATAACATTGAACTCATTGGCACAGGAAAATACTTTCTGCACAGAACACATCATTAGCACAGGCACTAAGATCAACAATCAATAAATGGACCTCACAAAACTTGAAAATTTCTCCAAAGCAAAGGACATTGCCATTCAGAAAAAGTGACAGGTTACAGAACAGGAACAGATTTTTACCAACTATATATCTGATAGAGGGTTAGTAACTAAAATATATAAAGAACTAAAAAAGAAACTACATATCAAGAAAACAAACTAATAATAAAAAAGAGGTACAAATGTAAACAGAATTCTCAAAAGAGGAACCTCAAATGGATAAGAAACAAAGAAATGTTCAATGCCCTTAGCCACCGGGGAAATGCAAATCAAAACTACTTTGAGATTTCATTTTATACATGTCTGAATAGCTAAGATAAACAAAACAAGTGGCAACTCATTCTGGCAAGGATGTGGAATAAGGAGAACACTCTTCTATTGCTGGTAGGAGTGAAAACTTGTACGGCCATTGTACAAATCAATGTGGTGGTTCCTCAGGAAGATGGGAATTTATTTACCTAAGGATCCAGCTATACGACTCTTGCGCATATAACCTAATGAAGCTTTTTCCTACCACAGAGACACTTGCTCAACCATTTTCATTGCTTCTATATTCATAATGCCTAGAAATTTGAAACAACCTAGATGTCTCAACAGAATAATGGATAGAGAAAATATGATACATTTATACAGTGGAGTATTACTCAGCTGGTAAAAAATGAAATAATAAGATTCATAAGTAAATGGATAGAATTAGAAAAAAATCACCCAGAGTGAGGTAACCCAGAAACATGTGATATATATTCACTTACATGTGGATATTAACTATTAAGTCAATGACCAAGCTACAATCCATACAATCATAGAGGTTAGGTATAGAGTAAGGTATAGGAGAGACATATAGATCTTCCTAGGAGAGGGAAGTAAAAGAGATAGTTATGAATCAATGAAGGGATGGGCTAGCATGGGAGGATCAATTATAGAGACAGAGGGAAGAAGAGGATGAAAGAGGACATTTGAGGGGTAATATGGAAACCTAATACAGTAGAACTGTCCTAAAATACGCATATATAATGGAGATCTAAATCACCAAAAAAATGGGAGAGACAGAGCCCCTCTGGATATCTCTTGTTACCAAACGAAGCTTCCAGGATCAGATTTGGGCTATATCTGAGTTGTTGACCAAAAGGGTCCCATTGGAATTCCCAAAATATCCAGGCTTTTTCTGAGATTATAGGTTGCTCTTCACAAAGTGATGACAAAGCATAATAGCTGAAGACAAGACCTACAGAATTCACTGAGTATGGAGAAATCGGGCTGGTGCCTACATATAGCCTTTAAATCTAAGAACTAGCATCTTTGCTATAGGGAGTCACTATTTATGCTACCAAGGAAGAGACATAAACACCAACACAGAAACAAGTCCTTTGATCTACAATGGTGTCCTGCCTTCAAAATATATCAATGCAATGGTGGCACAACGTTCTTTGGGGTAGCCAACCAAAATCTAATTTGACTGAAGGCCTATTTCATGAGAGGAGCCAGTACCTAATACTGCTTAAGTGACAAAGACCTTGAGACTTAATAGCCCAGGGCCCTAAAGTAAAACTAGATACTACTGTTCAAAGAAAAGATTGAAGCAAAATGACTCCAAATAACATTCTTCATATTCATATGTTAGTATTTTGCTCACCTGTCATCAGAGAATCTTTCTCCCATAGCAAATGGGGAAAATACAGAGAAACCACAGCCAGACAATATGCAGAGAATGATAAACCTTGAAAGACTTAGTTTTAAAATCTTCTCCAAATTCCTCCCCTTAGGGTTCTGGGAACTCTGAAGAAGAGGGTGCCAAAAGAGTGTAAAAGCCAGAGGGAATGGAGGACACTAAGGAAACAAGGCCTCTAAATCAACAGGATTGATGCATATACGAACTCCCAGAGACTGAGGCAGCATGCACAGATCTGCATCAGGTGGAGTCCTAGAGCGTAGACAAATGGACACAAGCTCCTATCTGTAATCCAGAAGCAACCTCCAGTTGATAACCACTTGCCAACGAAAGTTTAGTTTCCTCTAAGGAGTCTCACTGGGGAAACAAACTACTCTTAAGGATAGGCTGCATGCCCAGTAGTAGATGGCCATCAGAAAATGAACTGAAAGGGATCTTAGAAGATTCCTCATCTCATAATGTCATATCAGAGCATTTCCTTTATTATTTTTAAATTTTATCTTATTATTAACACTTAGAAGCCTGTTTGTTTTCTAATGAGAGACAGAAGAGGTGGATCCAGATAGGAGAGTTGGTGAGGAGGAACTGGAAAGAGGGGAATTTCATAATCAGGATATATTATGTGAAATAAAAATATATTTTCAATAAAAGAGAAGGGTTTGAATAAGTAGGGATGATGAATTATTAGTTTTCTTCATGTCCTTCCTTTAAACATGTTTATTGGGAGATAATTTTAAGGTGATATCCATACTTTTACAAAATAAAATATTAATTTTAGATTACATGAGATGAACTGTTACATTATACATTATGATTAAAACCATCTTTTTTCTAGTGTTGGATTACAAGGAATGCTAGACTTGTGTACATTTTTGACATATTGCAATACTTTGTACCATAAAATGCTAAGCCTGTTTGATAAAGAAATCAGTTAAATTGTGATGTCCTCACTACTCAAACTTCAAACAAGGCGTGGGATTAAACAACATCTAATTGAGCTAACTTATGACTAACATGAATCTAATTCCTTTTAATCAGAGAACTGTATAAATTACTGGTGCCTGCCTCCATATTCTGGGGGCGATTGTGTTTACACATTGATGATTCATACTCATTTACTTTGAAAGGCTGCAATTGTTCATCAACAGTGACTAAAGCTTTCCTGTGTCTTTGCAGTGAGCTAGAAAATTTTATTCAAGAATTTAAATTATTGCCTAAGTAAATCAAAACAAAGTCATCATTTCAAAACAATGTTAGCCTAATGTGTAAGAGTAACAGAGGCAACTAAGTAAATCTATGGACAATCAACAGCCTAGCTCTACCATTCCTTGTAGGATATGCTAATCTCACAAAAAATGCCAGATTGTTTTTATAAAATAATTAGGCTCTTGCATGTGTTTTTGCAATGAGGAAGCAAAGCATTCATGACTAAAATATGAAGGGTAGCTGAATACTTGGAAATAAATTTGATTAAATTCAGTTGCTAATTCTCAAAATTAACTTTTATGATTCTCTTCGCATCCAAATAGGTTATCAAAACAAGTTGTTGGGTTCAGAAAGCAAAAGACTTCTCTGTGCCTATGTACACTATTCTGGCCCCATATATTACAAAGAAAAAGTTACCGTTACACTTGGAGCCATCTGACTAGTGGGCCATTTGTTAGGAAATACTCCATATTATGTGGTCTTTATGTCACAGAAGTCATAAGCATGCTCTTCACATTCAAGAATGAAAAGCACTTGCCTACTCCTTGGTACATGGTCTACAAAAGACAGATGTTAAATATCCAAGATATTTCACATGCTTCAGCGCTTCCTAGTCTCCTATGCTGCATAGGTGGAATACTTAACTCTTGGGTCTTAGTCTCCATTTAGGATATAGGACTCTGTAGTCTTTGTATGTGAAAATTGGAGAATATAGAGGTTGTAGGATTAGAAATGGATAAAAATCACCAAGGGAAAGAAAAAGCAGAATGAGAAGATTGGGCTCAGGCAAAATACCTGGCATATATGCATCTTTAATAGACTGGAAAAAGAAGAGGAACCAGGAAAGGACATCAAAAAGGAATAATGAGAGAGAGAGAGAGGGAGAGAGAGAGAGAGAGAGGG
>PVIU01035562.1:0-10203 GCA_004026605.1 Ondatra zibethicus | reverse complement strand
CCTCCTCCTCCTTCTCTTCCCAAGACAGGGTTTCTCTGTGTCATTTTGGTTTTGGCTGTCCTGGAACTCCCTCTGTAGACCAGGTTGTCCTGGAATCCTGGAACGCACAGAGATCGGCATGCCTCTGCCTTCTGAGTGCTGAGATGAAAGGCATGTGCCACCATCAGGCCTCCTCCCCCTCACAAAAATATTTTCAATAAAACAGATTAAAACAAAAAACCTCATTGTCCAGATTGTACTCCAACTAAATGTTAGCCTCCAGTGTTGGTACCCAGACATCAGAGGATTATAAAATTCCCAGGTGATTCCCAATATACAGTCTAGGCCATGAAACACTGCTTTAGACTAGAACCTTACAACCTATTTTCCAGAGCTTCAGCACAGCAAGTGAAGAAGAAAGAATATAAAGTAGAAAGGGAGAACTAAGACCAGGACTCATTGTTGACTCTTACAGTTGGAAATATCTCTTCTGTCTGAGTCTCAGTCTTTTGTTTTATAAAATGAAGAAAACAGACAATATTTAGCCATCAGTGATACTGTGAAGATCAGATGCGGTAAAGAATGTGAAATAACCAACCACTCAGCGATTCTCCATTTTTCTACTTCCCCCCAAAGCTCATTCAAATATTACACCATCTTTCTCTATTTTCATACTGTGTCCTCTTATGTGCACAATTTTCATTCTTGATCTTAAATGGAGTTAGAAACAGAACTCCAGACGTTTTCACTAATGAAATACGGTCTGGAAACTGGGGTTATGTTCTCAAGACAACGTCCTGCTGCTGCTGTTGTGATGTTCAGCCTTCCGAACCCCAGAGTTATGGAACTGCCAGTTTGCTAAATGTTTACTCAGAAGGGCAATTTCGCTTCAAAAGAACATTTAGCTCTTACTATTCACCTTCTGTATTCCTCCATTTTGCTCTCTGAGTTCTCCTGAATGTGCCCCCAAGCACCTCTTGTTTAGTCCCATTTAGCAAATTTAGGAAAGTTCTGGTATGTGTCTCTTATTTGGTGAGTGCTGAGTTCACTGCCACCCAGGCCCGCCGGAGAACAAATAAACCCCACACTATCCACACCCACTCCCCTGACTGACACTTTGTACTTGTTAGAAGGGAATCTTCTAATATTAGGAATGGTAGCATGAGGATCGTTTCATAACCACAGACACAGCAGAAACTATCATGAGATTACGCATGACTCATTGTCAGAGGAACACTCGAATCACCTTGATCAACTCCCACGTTGGTCAAATGGGGCACCTTCTGTGCCAGACTTGCACTACGCCAATAGTTGTCCTTCTAATTGATTGTTATTGCTGAGTTTGTCTTTACCACACCAATTTATTTTTAAGCCTCTCATAATTCCATTCTCACTGAATAATGTATTGCTTTTTTGTAAGCATCACTCTCTTATTTCCTATATATTTATGTGAAGACTGAATGGAGAACAAATATTATTTCTATCTTAATGACATCAGGCCTGACACACTGCAGGTTGTAGTATGTATAATATATGTATGTTAATATATAAATATATATGTTAAATGTATTGTATATTCTTTATCCATGAACAAGGATTGTTCCTAGGAAGGTAAAGAAAGATGCATACCTTTTTCCTTGGAATTCTGTGATTGGATAATTTTTTTCCATGATATAGCCACATATGAGGGGTGGGGAAAATGAAGAATGAGGGGGAAAAGAGAAAGGATGAACAAAGGAGAAAATAAAAGAGGGAATACTGCATGTTACATAGTATTCTACCTTCTGGAGGTACAAAAACTAATGAAGCTACCTAATTTCCTTGTTCTCATGGTGTTGATGTGAAACAGAACAACAGAAAAGGAAATAGGTAAGTGGACTAGAACTGCTGGATGTTGATAAATTCTATAAAGAGAAAATAAGAGAATCGGGCCTCAGGTGGAGAGTGGGTTGTCCCTGAAGTAGAAAAAAGACAGAGACTTCTCAGAAAGCATCACAGGCATGAGCAGGACCGGTGAGGACGGAGCAGAAGAGTCCCTTCCTATTGGTAGACAAGCTTGGGAGAGAGCTTCAATTTTTTAAAAAATTTTATATGTATGGATGTCTTGCCAGAATGTATGTCTGTGCATCATTTGCATGGCTGGTATTCAGAAAGCCCAGAAAAAAGTATTCAGTCTCTTTGAACTGGAGTTACAGATGGTTGCTACCCATCATGTGTGTGGTAGGAAAGTGAACTGAACCTGGGTCTCCTGAAAGACCAGTGAGGTACTCTGTATCAAAGCTGATTTTTAAAATTGATATGAAAAGATTGTACAGCATGAAGATGATGCTTAAAATACTGCATTGTATAGTTGTATACAATTGTATAGTTGCAGCTTGCTGAGAGGGTGAATCCTAAATTTTAATACAAGACAATAGAAAGTTTATAGAGGCAACCATTAAACATTTATAGGGGTTTGTCATTTATATCTCAATATAATTATTGAGAACTTAAAAAAATAATTTGGAAAAGCAAAGGGACCTAAATCTCCTGAGCAATCTGGAGGAAAGCTTGACGAATAAGCACATAAAAGGCCTTTTAGCCATCCAGGGAAGAAGAATTAGAGTAGGAGTGAAGGGTAACTAATTAAAAATTAAAATATAAACTATAGGGGAATACTGGTAAGAATACAGAAAAAGAGCTAGAGAGTGGCTCGGTGGTTAAGACCGGTTGCTTGGCCTGGGGACTCTAGCCCTGGGTCAGGATACAGCAACAGTAACAGCTCCACTCTGGGGCAGGACTCAACCAGGAGCATGGGTGAGGGAAAGATGCCCTTTTCTCCTCACCCTTTGACACCTGAGGCCGATGGGGGACTGGACACAACCCCTCACCAGCTGAAGCACTTGGGAGAATGGGCTTTGAGCCTTGTCCAGTAGAGTTGACCCTGTCAATAAAAGCACAGGTGAACTCACCTTGAGGGCGTGAGATGGGCATAGCTGGTACTGCCTCCCTCATCTGTGGAGTGGTGGTGGAGATGAGGGAAAGATATCCTCCCCTCTTACCTTTCCCACCTCCAGCTGGTGAGGGAGTCGACCCATTGACCAGCTTCAACACCCGGGAGAGCGGGAGAGCGGGCCCTATAATTCCTCTGTGTAGCACAGAAGAGCTGACCCTACAAGGGTACATGGGAGACCTAACCCCACCCCTCATCTGCAATAGGGCAGCATGGGTAGGGGAGAGACACCTTCCCCCAAATCAATGCCTCAGGCAAGTGGGAGAGCTGGTCTTGAAGTCATAAGAGTGGCAGAGCTGTCCCTGCCCCCACCCCCATCAGCTGCAACACTCGGGAGAGCAGGCCCTTGCACCTTGCCTCGTGGTGCACATGCACACATACAGGCAGATTACTCATATACAAAAAAATAAAAAAAATCTTTAAAAATGTTTAAAAAGAATGAAGAGCTATTGGATCCAAGTACAACAGCTCCTCCAGCTGAAACTTCGGTAGTAATCAGGGTTAGGTTAATGAGTTCTTTGGTATTTACTTCAGAGAAGTTAAAACTTATGTTCACCCAAAGGCTTGCCATATATACATATGCTAATTTTGATGACAACCACCAAGAAGTGGAAATACCAAAATGTTGCTCAACAGGTGAATATGTGAACAGTGCTACGTCTGTAAGGTGGGTATCTCAGCAGTCACAGAACACAGTGTAGAGAAAATAACTCAAACGTATCTGAAATGTGAAGACAAGACCAGATTAAAGGTGTTTTACATGGTGCAAATGTGTTCTCTACAGAAATAGTAATGCTAGGGGACAGATTGGTCTTTTCCAGAAGTTAGGGGAAAGAACAGATTGAGGCCTTCTAAAACTTGGTTACTTTTATCTCCTAGACCATCTTTATTTATTTATTGTTCTGAGCAGCGGAAATGGAGATGAAATTATCAGAGGAAAGGAGGGGGATGAATTTTGTACTTGTAAATTTATAAAATTAACAATAAATAAGATTTTTGTATTTATTGTCCCTTGCTGTGAGTTGAGGGATTTATGAGTACTGAAGATGTTATGTTTGATGTACTTGGATTATTAAGCAAGATATTTTGCAAACATCAGGTTTCACTTTTCTATTAGTAATTGAGAACGTGGCTCTCTATTCTGTAAGAAAGGGTCAAATAAAGTACCAGCCAAAACTTTTAGATGCAAATTGTTCTTGTCTTTTGTAGATGGGTCTTCATGCAACTTAAACTGGCATGGCTTATTCCTTGGACTGGTATTACAGAGATACCCAGAAATGTACCACACTGATAGAACTTGAACAGCATTTCACAGAATATGGGACTTAAGTGACATATACATCTCACATGTTGAGTATTTTCAGTGGCGATATTTGTATTGTACAATGTCTAGAACTCAGTCATGGAATTACGTTTAGGAAACCCAAGGTATAGATGAGATTACCCAGGAAAAGCATATAGCAGGAAACAAGAGGTGAAAACTGGAACTCGGGCTTACCATCTTTGAGGGAAAATGAAGTCATCAAGTAGATGCGGAAGGAGGAAAAACATAGCATCAGAGGACGGAAAGTTCAGCAAAAAAAGATGTCAGTGATCTCCAACACCATGCAGAAGCTGTAGGTGAAGCTTGAAGTCACCACGTGTTTGACAGTGAGTAGGCCATTGGTGTCCAAAAGCATATTCAGGGTTGATGTGGGAGCAATCCTAGAAGGACACAGCTTTGAAATGAATGAAAAGAAAGAACAGCCTTCATAGCATTGTGACTTGTTTGTATTGGATTCTTAAGGGAGGCTTTGGTAGGAACTTTCCTCTTACTTCAGACCATTAAACCAACCTGGACCAGGTTCCTTTCTTAGTTCCTCACTTCTTTCTTCTCTTCTTTCCCTCCCTTTCGCCATCCTCCTTCCATTTGCGCCTTTCTTCTTGTATTTTGTGGTTGTTCATTTGTAACTGGGTCTTATGTATCTCAAGCTGGCCTGGGACTTTTCTACGTAGCTGTGGCCTTGAATTCCTGATCCTCCTGCCTCTGCCTTCCAAGTGCTGGAGTTAAAAATATGAGTCACCATACCAGGCCTAAACCATTATTCCAGTGAAAGTTTGTGTTTATGATAAAAAAAATCCAAGGAATTATGTATACTTAAGGTCTAAATATAACCTTTTTTCTGTGTAAGACTCAGAATTCATAGGTTGGCTCCTCATTAGTTGAGGGCTTACAGTGGTAGAGACAGTGAAAGAACACAAAAACATATAGAAAATAGATATTAACTGTGTTTGTTTACCTTAACCCCTGGAATTGAAGAATGTAGACACAGATTAGGAGGGAGGTGATTTTGTCAAAGTTAAGCCAAATTTACTTTACTTTCTTCCACAGTCTTATTTTGATAGTTACCGAACCTTTCCTTTTACATAAACCACCTTCTATGACAGTATAACACACATACAGACGAGACTCAAGATCTCATATTATTCCCTTCTCCAAAGAGATTTGTGTAGTTGCCTAAACCAGGCATTTTTGAGGTAGAGATGAACAGATAGATAGATAGATAGATAGATAGAGAAGAGGAGGGAAGAATAATCAAGCAAATTTAATAATTCAGTATGTGGAGCCAAACTGTAGTCCCAATAGGTGCATTCACTGTTCCAAACAGGAAGAAGTGGTATAGGAAGACAGATAGACTGATTTTCAAGTATAATCAAAAAAACCTATGTTATATTACTCAAGCAGGCTGGACTTTGTCTGAAAGTATACCAAGAATTTTGGTAGAATTTTTGATGTGGGTTGTAGACATACAGGTGGCTGAACAAATCGATTTTTCCTTCATCTGGAGATTATCTTTCTAGAATTTTCTCTTAAGACTCATGTGGTTTACTCCAGAAAGGCTGTTCCTCTAGCTGTGTTCCAGAGGTGTCTAAGGGAACAGGCAGTAGCAAAATTTGGTTGAAATTTGCCTGAAATGTGAGGAGAGGAGATGGCTGTCAGTGTATGTTTAGGTTTTGAAGCATAGTTTTCCCATTGCGTGTGGGAGCTCTCGTTAGATGGATGCCTGCTTGAGTTCACTCACTTCCGTGTCAGGTCCCTTACATGAATGTTTTGATTTCTCCTAGCCTCAGCCGCCCTCTCCCCCTGGAAGACAGATGATTTTTAAATATTGAAGACTGATACATAAAGTGTGCTCACCTTATTAAATACAATATTTGTTCTGGGGAGATGGATTAGTGGGTAAAAAACTTGCTGCACAAGCATTCAGACCTGAATTCAGACTCCCAATGCTCATGCAAAAAGCTAAATGCAGAGTTCCCTGTAATCCCAGTGCCAAGACTTCACTAGAGGATCCTCGTGGCTCCCTGATCTGCCGGTCTAGCCAACTGCTGGGCTCAAAAATAGGGTGGGGAGCAATGGAGGAAGACAGTTGATGTTAGCCTCTGGTTTCCATACTCAAATGTATGGTTGTGAATACCAGTACGTGGGCACTCACACACACACACACACACACACACACACACACACAAACACATATCAATCAAACATGAGGCTTTATTTTTTATATCATTAGGAGTGTGGCTTTAGCTTGTAGGAAACAGCCCAAGACCATACAAGCCAACATGTCACATAAATAGTTCCTGCCTTTTGTAAACTGATCTTTATGTAGTTTAAGCTTGCACAGCTAGGCCCCTCAGTGAGCATTGCAGGGATGTTTAGAGTTGAATGTACAGGACTGAGCTCAAATAGGATACATAATGAGACAATAGCAAAGATATAAATGAAAGAGCACAGTGTCCTAGGGGGCAGGTGTGGGGGCGGGAGGGAGGCATTATTTATCGAGTGGCATCAGGGTGCACAGCTGACAGGGACGGAGGGAGGAGGGAAGACTGCAGAGCACTTTATGCTGGAAAAGAGGCCTGGAAAGAGAGAGCAGCATGAGTAAGCTGCCGATCGGATTTCTTTAGGATGATGAGGGGATTGTGATGCCATGAGAGATTACTGAAGCTTAGGAAGAGGAAACTGTAGAATCTCCTCTTCCTGTCTCTGAGAATTTACGATGTTGGGCACACATCTCAGGTGCTTATTCATTCATTCTTTTGTTTTTCAAAATCATTTTCAAAGAAAGATGACAAAATAGGTGGGAAATGTTGTTTGCTGTCGCTTTGCTCCTGAATTCCGAAGGAAAGAGGCAACGTGCAGGAAGTCAGTTTATAATGTCTTCTCTCATGCTGCAGCCTGGACATGGAGCAAGCAGCTGCATGTCCACAGACACATGCAAGCTGAAGATATCCACGCAACTCATTTCTGGGACTCACAGTGGCCCCTTTCACAGGGTTTCTGTTCCAGTCATTATGTTTTTGTATTAAGTTTTATAGGTTTGTAATTCAGTTAATATTTCTTTGAAAGTAAAAATCCTTGTGTATGTCAAGAAGCATACAAATATGTCCCAGTGGTTCTCAGCTCTGGCAGCACTGTAAAGTCAACTGTAGAACAACAACAGCAGCAACAACAACAAAATCCATGTATTCCTTACCCCAGAGGATTTCAATTAGAATCTCCAGATGTAATTTTCTTCGGTTCACTCTGTAACAGTGGTTCTCAATTTCCCTAATGCTGAGACCCTTTAATACAGTTCCTCATACTGTGGTGACCCCCAAGCCGAAAATTATTTTGTTGCTACTCCGTAATTATAATTTACGAATTGTAATATGAACAGTTGATATATAGAGTGACCCCCTGTGAAAGGGTCATTCAACCCCCAAAGGGCTCACGACCCATAGGTTGAGAACTGCTGATCTACAAGAATTGAAGATTTATAAAAACAAAAAAGCAAACAACAACAAAATGAAGTTAGAAGCCGTGTGTGACTCACACCTCTAAACTCAGCACGCAGGAAGCTGATGCAGTAGGACTGCTAGGAGCCAGTTTGGACCACATAATGAGTTCCGGGCCAGCCTGTGCTGCAGCATGAGCTGTTCTTCCAAACAATAAAACAAAACAACAACATCAAGTTGGGAATATAATTTCTGAGTCTTCCAAAAGGAATGTCGATTTAATGACTCTTTTGCGCACAATTTTTAAAAAAAGATTTATTTTCTAAGACTTTCTTTTCAATTTTTTATATACTTGTTTTTATTTGTTTTGGGGAAATTTTATATGTGAGTCCTGCATTTACAACATCCCCCTCCTCCTTCTAATTACTCCCACTCCCTCTCAAAGTCATGGCCTCTTATTCTTAAATTGTTATTGTTTATATATATATATATATATATATATGTATATATAATTTTTAATCTTTTAGCCAAGGCTGGCTTCAAACTCACTATATGTAGCTGACGATGATCTTGAACTTCTGATCTTCCTGCCTTCTATTCCCACATGCTAACTTTACAATCTCATGACACCTGTCTTGTTGATGTGTAGAGTTTTTGAAGTGTTGGAGATTGACCCCAAGCATATTTGCATGCTAGGCAAGCACTCTTACAACTGAACCATGTCAAAAAATTGAAACTCTGATCCAGAATGTTGGTGGAGGCTGCTAGTTTGTTCCTGGCTGCCCAGACACAAAATAATTACACAGAAACTGTATTAATTAAATCACTGCTTGGCCAATAGCTTAAGTGTCTTTCTAGTTAGCTCTTATATCTTAAATTAACCAATTTCTATGAATCTGTACATCACCATGAGACTTATAGTTTACCAGTAAAGTTCCCGGATGTCTGTCTCCTTCGGTGGAGGCTACATGGCATCTCCCTGACTCCGCCTACTTTCTTCTCTATCTCTGCTAAGAATTCCCACCTTATTCTATTCTGTCCTGTGACAGGCCTAAGCAGCTGCTTTATTCATTAACTAAACATATTCAAAGCATACAGAGGGGAATTCCACCTCATCAGCTTATCTATCTTGAGGAATAGAAAGAAGGAACAGATTATAAATGTGTATAATAATTTATCAATCCCAAGTGATGTGATTGTTAACAGTAAAAACTGTAAATATTCTAATTGTGGAATAAACAGGCAGTTCTTTGGTTGTGGCCAAGCTATTTAATAGACTTCTTTGCAGTCATTGAAAATAATGTTAGTAAAATATTAATGTATATGACATGCAAGCATTCAACCCCTAAAGAGAAAAAAAACTTTATTCAAATATAGTGAAATATACTTTTTAAAAATCATACATTTGAATAGAAAAAAGATTAGAGAAATATATTCCATAACAGAAAACTTACTGTAGTGTAATAGCAGAGAAAACATGATGGCTTTTATATTTTTCTTAGACTTAGTATCATTTTTCCAGAGTTTTTATAGTAAACATAAATTATTTGCACAAAGTGAAATTAAAAGCAAATATAGAAATCAAAGGGGGATTCATATTGAAACATCATTCCATGGAACTGCTTGCTTCATACAATTAAAGTAATTGGCTTTTTTTCATTTGACATTTTCATTTTGAACATGGTACATGTGTGACTTTACATTCCACAAATAAAACAGCCTCCTAGAAATATATTTGATTTTTATATGAAAGTAATCATAGGCAAGTCCGGGCTTAATGTATAAGATTTTGATTTAGGGATTGGAGACTGTAGCAACTGGCTTAATTTGGCAGACATAGGAAGGTGGGATTTTTATGCTCTGGGATTGGCTTTTGCATTTGTTCTGGACTAATAAGCCACTCTCTTCCCCAGTGTCCTATAATCAAGAGCAGCTGCTGTGGGCTTCTCTCCCGCTACTCTCAACACTCTCTCTCTTGAAGTTAAATTGATCTCTGGAATTGAAGACTCAGTGGAATAGATGAAAGATTGCCTGGAAAGCTTGCACAATTTTTCTTTGAAACATATAAGTGTTGTGTGGTAGACACACAATCTGGCGAGATCACATTTACATTTTTCTAAAAACTTTCTTTCTCATTTGCCACTGTATTTGGAGAACATGGTAATAGTAAGTGACTGGGCAGTTGACAGAAACAGTGACAGAGAAACACAGACCCTCCCTTCTTTCTGCAAAGTGACTGAGTCCAGATCAGCCAAAAAGTTGCATGTGAGCTCCTGCCTGGCTGCACTGTTGCAAGCCCACTGTTGTTTGTCCTGGTAGATGAAGTACAATTCATTTTAATAACTTAATGGGCTAAAAGGAAAGAGGATAAAATAATGTAAACAAATAAGTTTCTAAGTTGTGTTATATATGCTTAGGCAGTTTCTCCTGAACTGAATGGAACCAGAAAGCCCTCATGGTGCTTTATTTCTAGG
>PVIU01035561.1:0-10172 GCA_004026605.1 Ondatra zibethicus | reverse complement strand
TTATCCCATGCTAAGCATCCAGGCAGAATTGTATATTATAGGAGTTTGCTTAACCCAAAAGAGTTCAGTCACTTAAAATAGATTCCAGCAGGGGTGTATGAAGTCAAAGGCCCTTTTCTGGCTGTCCCTGAAGCTTGTATTATAGATTATCTTCTCTGTGGTGGCCTAGACCACAGTTCAGCATTGAACAGCAGGCGGTATGAGACAAAAAGGACAGAAAGCAATTCAAAAGAGCCAGGAGGAGTAATGGGAAGCAGTACTGCCAGGATACAGGGCACATCCTTTCACTGGTTCCCTGAGTCAGTATTCCTTCTCCTTCACTTTGTGCAAACTATGTATTAGCAACATTTCTTCCAGCCTCTCCCCGCTCCCCTTGTTATTTCTGTATCCTACTTGATATGATTCTTATAGCTCTGGAGAGAGTACCTTTTGTGCTCAGGTTACGCCATCCATCTGTGTTTTTTTCTACAGAGTTTTCCTGGAATCTTCATACTTCTTTTAACACCTTCATCGTGCAAAGAAAAAAAATCCTTACCCAAAAGACTGAAAAAATCTCATTACATTATATAGTAATAATCTCTTCCACATTTATCTGATTCTATGTCCATAATTTATAATACAATGTGCTCTTAATCACTACATATTTCTCTACTTACTTAAATATGCTGTTTTTTATGTTATGGATAGGATGCTATAGTAGTACTAACCTTATCTTTATGATGAGGTTAAACATTTTGCTTGATAAAATGATAACATGGGAAAGAGTTGGAACAGAAGTATTTTACATGGAAGGGACTGAGAACATAGGAGTTACATACAAATATCATAGTTGTGCATGGGGCATCTTTCTACAAGTTATTAACCAGGAAATCCCAAGAGACCCTCCAAACAACCCAAGCTGTTGCTATTGCTCTTGGTTTCCCAACAGAACTAGATAGGAAAACCCTGCTGCTGAAGCCACCACATTTTGGTTGTACAGAAAAGAAATAGAGTCAGAAATGACCTGAAAACTTGCTCCTTGCTGACTAAATTTCACAAGGCTAGGAAGTGTCATGCAGGCCTTTGGAGGAGAAAAGCCACCGATGATGTTATCTTTGGTAAACCCTATATGCTAAAATACCTTCCCTCCAGACAAATTGTACCCACTATTTGAATATTGTCATGAAGTTTCTATGATAACCAATCACTTTTGGATTGACAGAAGTCCATAGGCTCTAGAGGAGAAACTACCACTACTTTGCTAAAAAGGCATGTTATTAAATTTCCTTCTAAACATTTATTCTTATGTACACAGTTCAGTATTTCCATCATACTTGGCAGGAGAAGATTCTCTCTGTAGCAGTTAGCAATTAATTCAGAAACTCAAATCAAGTCAGTGTGCTAAAAATAGTGATGTGAGTACCCAGGCCTAAGTGGGACATTTATATCAGACTTCACACCCAAGCCCCTGCAAGGCTCAGAGAAATCTGGGTAGAATGAGTGGAAAGAATATGAGAGCTGGGAGACAATAAAGAATGCTGTGAGCTGTTTTCTTCTTGACATTACAAGGTCATTCCACTCACTGACTCCCTGCAGCTGTGGTTACCTGCACCAAACCCAAGCAAGATTGAATCAACAAGATCAGTCAACATTCCAACAGACATCACTGATTGAACTCAGTGGGCTATTTCCATCCATGCCAAAAATCTAGGAAATGAATATCAAGGAAATAGGAACGTAGTTGAGGTTCCTGTTGGGAGCAAGAGAGAGGAAGTCAGGAAGAATATGATTAAGATACATTGTTTAAGATACATTTTTCACGCATTTGACATTGTCATAGAAAATAAAGATGTTCCTTTCAAATAATAAGATGGAGCACCATCAAGAAAGATATCCAGCTGTGATCTCAGGTCTCCACACATGCTCACACATATACATGCCTGCAAACACTTGCAGACAGATAGATAGATTGAGAGAGAGATAGAGAGATGGGGGAGGAAGAGACAGAGACAGACATAGACAAAGAGAGACAGAGACAGGAAGAGAGGGAGAGAGAGGGTGGAAGAGGAGGGTCTAGGTCATAATAACAGTGAAAATGCAACTCAAGATATGAACTCCATGGTGGTAATGAACTTAGAGGGTGAATGTTTGCACTCTGTCCTCTCCCTGATGCAGCGCCACTTTACTACCCACGAGTCACTCTGTAGCAGGGATGTTGAGAGAGCTAACCTCCAGGGTTATTTGGCCTTCAGATTTCCCTACTGTTTTGAGCAGTGCTCCTGAAGAGGAAAGGCTGAGCAATGCTAGCTGATATCATTGCTATAACAAAAGCAAAGAAAGTATTTTTTTTTCTAAAGTGGATGAATCAAGAGTGAAAATGGGTTCATACAACAAGAATAATGTGTGAAAAACTTAACTATTTGTCCTAATAAAGAATGCAGCTACGAGCTGCTGATTCATAGACGGTGTGAAGTAACAGAGGGAAATAGAACAGGCTCTGGGTTGTGAGATGACATTGTGGGTAAAGATAATGCGATTGTGTTCCCTGCCATTCTGAAACAGAACCATTAAGACTGTAGACAGTTGAGATGCATAGAGAAGAGGACCTATTTCATTTTTTAAAAATTTGAACTATCAAAACCGCTGTTCTTCCTAATTTTATTTTTTAAATGTTCTATAGAAATTGTTCTTACAGAATACCTACTATGGTATTTTTTAATATAGGCACACCATCAATAGTAATGAAATTAGGATAAACATACTTCTCTTTTCAAACACTTGTTCTTTCCTCAGAGTGAAAACTTTTTAAATCTATTCTCTTAGCTTTTCAGAAATGCATATTAAACTATCATCATGTATATCTCTCTACTTGATAGCACAACGGAACATCTAATTCTTCTCTGGTTGAGATTCAATTTCCACAGATCAGTATTTTGCTATACTCTGAAAGCTTACTCTCCCCACCTTCTGGGTACCACCATACTACTGACATCTTTAATGGGATGAGTCTTCCTATTTTCTATGAGTGAGATTACACAGCACTGTCTTCCTGTAGCTAATTTCACTTTACATAATGATTTACTTACTGTTCCATCCATGTTGATATGGATGACAGGAGTCCCTTCACTGGCTAGTGTACTATGTGTATGCAAATTGCATCTTCTCTATCCAGTTATCTGCATTTAATATGTGATCAAATGCGTTTGTTCTTAGCACTCTCTATATCTTAGTATCAGGAGACTCAAAGTTCATTTAAATCCACTTATATACAACTCCAGGGGGTAATTATAAAATTCCTGATGCCTGATATATCTAAAGGCTTCTTAAGAACTGATAAAGACCCTAAAAGGCCATTTTTTCTTATTCAATAATTGACAAATGATTGTTTCGTAGTCCATAACTAAAGGTCAAAATAAAACAACAGTAACAACAAAACCCTACATTTTTCAATGTACTATATCAAACATATTGTTATAGAAAAGTGAATCCAAATTAAGTTTTCTATGCCATTGGACCTGTGGTGGCAATATTTTATCTGAGTTGAGAGAGGGACTGAAGAGATGGCTTACTAGTTAGAAGCATATACAACTCTTTCAGAGGATCAACCAGCTGTAACTCTGATTCCAGGGGGATTCAATGACTCTGGCATCTCTATCCTTTGCACTCACCTGTGCTTACTCACACACAGACATATACAGAGACATCTATCTGTAATTACATATTTTAATAAGTCTTTAAAAAAGAGTTAAAGAGAAATAATTAAGGAATTTTGGACTACTGAGAGCTGAATTCAAATCCATTCTCTGATATTTGGCTCTGGTGTGCTCTTGGTAAAACTGAGTTACTACTTGCTCTGGTGTGCTCTTGGTAAAACTGACTTACCACTTCACCTTTCATTAGCTCATTTATAAAATGGGATGTTCATTCCTTCCTATGGTTAGTTAGAAGGCAATGGTTGTTACATTTTAGATAGGCCAGGCAATGATCATTTGGTACATCCTGCTAAATATACATTAATTTTCCTCAACATCTTCTAATAATTTTATTTTACTATTCAAAACTATTCTCAGATGTTAAGAATTGTGCTAAAATGTACAACCTCACAAGAAAAATGAAATAGTGTAAGTGCAAACGATTCATTTCCTAACATTCAGTCAAGTTTAACTGAACAGTTTATGTGCATATATAAAGAAATTGAGTATATAAAGAAATAGTCACAGACAGAAATTACAGAAAAACAGGGAGAAGAAAAAGGAAGAGGAGAATAGAAAAGCATCAAAACCATTTCCATGTGTTAAGTGACCAGAAAGAAACTCAAATTGTAGATTAGCTTCAAAGTCCAATGGTGATGAAGTATGCCCATTCATTGCTAATAAAAGCTTTAAAAACATAAAATCATCATACGCATATTGGACTCGGTGACTTCGAACAGCAGGAAAGTATATATAACTGAATAGTGCATCCTTCCTTAACTGTCGGGTTTTGCAAGCCTTAATGAGCCTCGTCTTGCACCACTGAAAATTCAGCATGCCTCTCTAGTCCATAATATGTGGCTTTGTGTGTACAATTACCGTCCTCCCTTAGTCCTACTATGTGCCAACTTTCTTGGCTTTTGTTTTCTGAAACATTTAATTCCCTTAACCTGAAATGTCCTCTAATCCCTCCATTGAAAACCAAAAATCTAATGTTTAAAGAAAATGGACTCATTGTGTCCATAAAATTGTATTGAATTACTTTCAACATCAGTTTATTAAGTTTTAATACCTATTAAACTTTTGCTAACATAAGAAAATGAAAATAAAATCTTTTTATAATTGTCTGTGAATGCAAAAGACTGAATAAGGAGTGTTCCAGTTTTCATCAGTGTTTGTTACATTTGAATTTCCAAATAATTTTGTAGATTAGGTTCTAGGGAGATATCTAATTTCAAATATCTATTTGTTGTTCCTATAAGCCATTAAAATATCCTGCAAATTCCATCACCACATCATAAAAACTACCTCTCCCAGATGGCTTCTCATACCCAATAATGGAACTAAACAAATTGCTGGAACATGAGTCTTGATTTTGGTTTTGTAACATATGGTCTTACATTTATATCACACAATAAAGCACTTAAAAATAGATGGAACTTGTGAAATTTGCATAAACTCTTACTGTGTGCCAATATATTTGGGCTCTTTTGTCTTATTTCCTGTACTAATTGAAATTGCATTGCTTAGTAATCATACCTAGTGTTTATCTGCTTTGGACAAGACCTTAGTACTTGCTTAATGATACCTGATCTTTTACCTGCATGGAGATAAAATCAAGAGACCTTCACGAGAGAAAAGCTTTATAGTGTCCATGATTTAATTAGTATACACTTAATAACTAGAAAATCCTGAAATACCAATAATAAGATGAACCTTGCATTCATAATGTAAATATTTTTACAGCTTTATGCATTCTTATCATTTTATATATATGGTGACATCATAGAGGGTCCATTTGGGATCTCCAAGCAACACACCAAACTTAAAATGTGCAACTGTGTGCCAAAAAAGAAATGTTCTTGCTTAAATGGTTGCACTTGACACGTTTCTTTCTCATTTCAAACACAGTAAAAATATGACCTAGAAAACTTCTCTAGAGGTGAAACAACAAGACCTCTGTTTATGAAGGAAAAAACCAATTGTGTAATCCTATTGCCTTGCCGTGGGCCAAACATGCTTATGTGTTGAAAGGGATGAATCTCCTTGTTATAGCTCTGTACATGTACCCTTTTGAATATCCCCTTGGGTTAGAGCAGCCTCCAGCAGCTCATTTTGATGGGTTTCACTCTGTTTTCCATTATTTATATTTCAAAAAGCATGATGTTGAGATCAACATGCAGCACCCATTCCTTACATAACTCCATAGATTTCTTGCCAATTTCTGCTATATTGATATACTACTTCCCCCAGAAATAATTATCTAAATTTGAAGAGATCATTGCCTTCATTTTAAAACCAAACATCATTGGTTTAAACTAAGAGTAGAATCTCAAAGTCAAGATCCTTAAAGAGAAAATACTTCAAAAAACTAGCTTGGCAATTTTTCTAGCAAAGATGATTCTAATGGCTTTTCCTTTTTAAGTCCTACAGGAGTGCTTGCTGTTTATTTACATTAGAAAAAGGATTGCTTGGTTACAGGGAAGCTGAAATCATGTTTATTAAGTTCATGCTTCATGTAAATATTAAAATGCATATTGTTTCCTTGTGGAGCTTAATAAGAGCTTTTTGATTAATAGAAGTATAGGAGTTAAGCTGTAAACACCATTAGTCAATTAAATGGAACCAACGTAATATAAAAATTTTGGTGACCTCTTTTATTCCTGTTAAGAAAAAAAAGGAAACTTGTGGAAACTCAATGCTGAGAATAAAGGGTCCCGTGTCCTGTCTGGAGTACGCAACACATTTCCAATACAGCAGATTCCAGCAAAGCTCATACTTCACACACCTGTAGATTAATCTTATCATAAAAAGTATAGGTCCATGGCTGAAATTTTACTCTAACCTTACCTAATTGATTAAAGCGAAATTAAACTCAAGAATTTAGCAGATTAGGAAGAGAACTTCCTCTACTGAATTTTTAAGAAGTTAGGAGTGTTTGAATTATCTCCACATCTAAAGCGACAATCTCTGATGTAATGTAAAATTATTGCCTCTACTGAAGAGATACAAGAAATAATGGGAGAAGTAAATTCATTATGATCTCACCCTGAGTAACAGGAAGGAAACCACTTCAGGAAGCCTAAGGAAGAAGTTACATTCTTTGAAAGGCTTACAAATAAAGGGACATTAATATTTAATGTCAATGTCAAATCAAAGCATTGTGGGCCGTGGCTGAAGCAGGAGTATAGCTCTGAATCTCCAGACTATACCTTGAATTCAAAGCCATCCCAAACGACAGATGAGAGGCTGTCATAAGAAAAAAAGCAAGACAATAAGTATTTAAAATATGTTTGATATTATATGATGTCACATACATGCCCTGTGTAAATACATATACATCACTCACTCCAAGGTTGAGATAACAACATAGAAGAGGGAACAAAAGAACATAACACCCCAATGATGAGAAGAGACCATGAAACACTACCATGGGTAAAGCATTGCCTGGTATAGTTCTCATGAACTCACAGCAGGTGTGGTTGCCTTGAACAGGGCAGATAGGTTGCTGAGCCCAGGACTATTCAGCTATAGGTGATCAGGGTTCATGAGACGCATCCCTGCCTCTCTAGGGGAGCTATTGGCAATTGAAGGTTTCTATGGAAGACCAAATAACTGTCTTCAGTGATAAAGCCATTGGCAAGTCACTCCGGACTTCTGGATAGCTCAACACTCATTCACAAGCCAGTAGTTGTGATTAAATCCCAGTGAGTCACAAAGAAAAAGAACAACAATAACAACAACAACAAAAAAACTCCAAAAGATATAAATATAGGATAGGGACTTGGTACAAGGATGAATGGGGGTGACTCAGTAAAAGATGGGAAGGGGGATGGGGTTAAGTGTGGAAAAGGAATGAGGGGGTGAGTACAGCAAGAATATATGAGTGTGTGGATATATATGTATGTTTCAAACTGTCAAAGAATAAATTAATTTAATAATAAAAAGCAAACAAATAGAAGTGACAACAGCTTCCTCTGTATTTGTATCCTTTGTTCTCACTCAAACTTGGAAAGATGAGAACTTGTATCTTTTTCTTGCCAAGGAGATAATAATTAGAGCTGTGTTCAAGGAGAAAAACAAAAGAAAAAATGAATAGAAAGAGGGGTGTTTACAATGCCCCCACCCTTTTTTTTCTTGCCATAAGAGCTTTAGGATGTGAACAAAATATCAGTCTACATTATTGTCAGTCAGCAGTACGAAGGATACTACCATATTCACCCCAGGAAAGACGATTGACAATCTTATTCAGAGGCTTATAAATAAAATAGACCAGTTTTGAAGCAGGATGTGGATAATTATAATAAGAGAAACACATTGGCAATGCACATGTTATGAATCCTGGTTAATTCTGATGCCAAGATTATGAAACAGTGCCAAACAGCAAATTTGTGGCACTGAGTTTACTTAAATCTTCCCGTGTGACAAGACTAGCTACTCAAGTTTGTGCACTCAGGTTCATCAGTAATTTAGAATTTCAGGATTCCAGCTGAACTCCAATTAGGAAAGTACTATTCAGAATACTAATAAGATCACAGCGGGCTTTTTCCATAGCTCCCTCTCACGTAATTACTCTGAAGCAGTAACATATTTTCCACTGTGGCCCCTGCGCAATCTTCTCTGAGGCTCACTGGACTGATAGTATCCCTTGGTTCCCCTCCCTTCTTGGACTCTCCTGCAAAGGCTTACTCTCTTTAACCTTGCTTTTCAACACTGAGGTTCCTAGGGTTTGCAATAAGCCTCTCACTTATTTCTGTCTTCCATTTGTAGCTACCACAAAACCATTGCATTGCAGGAAAGAGAATCAACTGGTACATCATTAAGTCACTACCTCTACCTGATATGCAAAGGCTTGTACTGGGGAAGAAGAACAATATAAACATTTAGCAAGAAAGTCACCTAATATTCTGGCAGGCGGTAAAAACAGTTCTCTCAAGAGAAATAAACTATTCTTATGTTTTCCTAGCCATTCATTTAAAATTTATCAAGAGGATGGTAGGGACAGGAACGAAAGTCAGATTCAAAAGGAATCTGGAAAAAAAACACTTGCAAGTTCAAGGGCATATGAGGGACTAATGGAAAACATTTTAATCCTCTTTCAATTTAATTAGCATAATCCTGCTAAGTACCAATATATATTACTTCCATTATCTTTGTTTTCAGCTACTTGTGTTTATAATCGCTTATTAAATTAGCAGAATATTACAATTTAGGAAGAAATGCTAATTTCTTACTGGACCTTACTATGCAGTATATTGTCACTGAATGAACAAAACATCAAAACTACATATTTTAAAAAGCAGTATGGGCAAAATTGGTATGCACTTTGCATAGATCCTAAGCCCTGAGAAGTCAAAATAGTAGATGTGGTAGTGTTAGTCTTCATTATTAACTTGACTAACTCTAGAATCAGCTAAGAGAGGTTTGTCTGTGGATGTGAGAAAATGCACCCTACATGGAGGCTTGGAGCCTCCCCTGAATCAAAGTGGGGGAAAGCACAAAGAAAGCCAGGCTTCTTGACTAGAGATGCAATGTGACCATCTGTGTCACATTGCTCCTGCATACCTTCCTACCCTCACAGGCAAGCTGAAAGACATCCTTCCTTAAGCACTTTGTTGGCAAGTATTTTGTCACAGCATGGAGAAAAGTGACTCATATCGTATGTATTTTGAAATATTCAGCCAATAAAAACAAAAGTCATGTGTATAGAAATCAAAATGTAAAGACTGTTTTTAAACCTGATGGGGAAAAAGGAAAAAATATGGAGCCAGACCTAAGAAAAAAATAGGAATGTATTATAGCAGAGTGTGTGCTATTACCAGACAAAAAGAGAAAAATCCTGAAGCATAAATTATCAGGTGGAGAGATGTCTCAGTTTATAGCAACTGATGACATCGGGAATGTAGACGAAACACCTTACTGTCGATGTCAGGTGAGACTTACCTGCTCGTGCATGGTTACATAAAATCATTTACTTAAATTGAAAGATGGGAAAAAGCAATAAATTTCAGGAAACTGAGGAGAATGGGAGATTAGCAACATATGGCCCTATGAGGCCCCTCGGGAGTCTGACTGGCTGGAGCTGCAGGCTGGCTGCCAGCCCCTATTAAGTGGGGACTTGATTAGAGGAGACAACGGGAGTCTTAGCATGATTTAGGAAAATGGATTTCCAAACAAATTAATGACACTTTAAACATGAAATCTGCAAACGTAAGAATCTGTGCTCAGACCGACAATGCAACAGACAATGGTTATGTCCTGTTCTTGTTCTGTTGTATTGTTGTTGCTTTGGTTTTCGTTTCATTACAGGTTTTCAAAACCTGTGCAGGATGTTCAAAATGCCAGGCTCTACTTTCCTATATTTCTGTAAGTCATAAATACATATGAAAGGAAACTTCTCGAATGTTCAACCTCTCCTACAAGCCACCACTCTGCCCTTTTTCTTATCTCCTGAACTCATCTTGAATTTTATCCAGTGAGCTTCTGGTACATTCTACACCA
>PVIU01035560.1:0-10196 GCA_004026605.1 Ondatra zibethicus | reverse complement strand
GGAAGCCTGAGCTGAGCACAGCAGGAGTGGGAGAAAGCAGAGGAGTAGGCCAGACGAAGTGTGAACACAACCCGCACACACTCTTCACTGGTTGTTGCTGCTCTCAGCTCCCTCTATAACATCCTTTGTGTATAGCAAGGGTTCAAAAATTTCCTATCTCTAAACCTTCTTTGTTCTTAGCTTACTAGATTCAGTTTTACAGGTAAGCAGGTGTAAAGCTCAAATCAATCTCATACCAGCTTGGAATTATTATTAAAGCGGTTATTTATTTGAGGGGAAAGAACTTACAGAACACCATCCTAGACAACAGCCCTCTACCAGAAAAGGAGTCCAAAGCACGAGAGAGTGAGAGGAGGGCTGCCACTGCTTTATAAAGAGAAAGAGACCACACCCCAGTGGGCTGGTATCTCAAAGGCTATTGCTGAAGGAGGGGAAGGAGCTCCCACAGCACCTCCCCCTTTTGTTTAAGTAAGAGAGTTCTAAACCTAATACAAAATTATATACAATAAGAACAAATATCCTATTCTAACTAGCTTGAGTCTTCTATAATAAATAACTTGGCCAAGTCATAGAGGAAAGTAACTACATTTATCTAGTCTTCAACCCCATTGAAGATCCAAGAAGGGAAATAATGTTACCTGAGTAATTAGGAAGTGCAATCAAACAACTTTCAAAACATGCAACAAATCACAGAGATAACTGGCTACCTGGGCAATCACCCAAAGTCACAGCCTCTGTGACCCTCTCCTCCTCTTTCTCAGCTCCATTCTCAAAGATTCTTTATGGCTTCCTAGGCTTCTTTCTTGTCCCTCAGTTCTCACATAGAGCTAATAGAAACTCCCTCTGGTGAAGCCCTTTTTGAGACCCTTCCTCTCTTAGTTCACAGACTCAGATTTTATTAAAGCCTCACTCTGTTACCACAAGCAGTTTTGCCTCAGTATAGTTCAATGGCCAAAGTTGGCAGGCTCGATTTTCCATGGCAGCAATTTCTCCCACAGCACAAACAAATGACCTGAAATCTTTTATATCTGAACATGCTCTCTCTTCCTCTATTTCTTCCTATCTATACCTGTCAAAGGTAGCTAATACATATGGATTTTTAATGTCCAAGAGACCCCTCCACCCACCCATCAGCCTATCCAAATAGGGTTAGAAAATTCCTCTGTATTAGACTGTCAGAGACAGATTCACTTCCCTATAACATTCTAATCCACCTCTCCTTTACTACTCTAACTACCTATGCACGCCTTCTCTATGATCAAATGGAATATTGCTGTAAATATTCTGTAATATTACTGTAAATGTTTCTGTAAATTGGCCAGAAATTTAAAGAGGTTTCTTGTATTGGTCCTTCTGATACAATGGGACAAAGCTGGACTCTCTGAATTGCCTATCAGCTACTGAATAACAATCTGCTTGGCTGCTTTGGACAATTTTGGTGTTGCCTGCCCTCTGTATCAAACTCATGACCACTATTTGTGGCCCTGTGCATAGGTTTATTAGACTCTCTCACCTTGCCATTCATTAATTGCTCTAAGCCAAATATCACTCCTCAGGAATACACTCTGTGAGCTTCCTGCATTTGAAGACTGCAACAGTACCTTAATCCTTAATACTACCAGACACCACCTATATACAAACCTTCACAGTGCATCAAGTTTGCATCCTACCCATTGGTTGGTCTGGAACTTGTGCCCTGTTGTTCCTTTTTCAAAAGCTAGGGGTGGTACCTGTTGAAGAACCCTGGCCTGTTCCCATCAGTGTTCATAGTGGCATGACAGGACAAATGGGTAGTTCAAGTCCTACACTTTCTCACAGTTCTGGGTATAACCCCTGGTGTTGACACTGGAGTAGCATAGACTGATTACTTCTGTAGCTATTTACCATCGGTTTTCCTCTCAGTTCATCCAGGATCTCCAATGCACAGCTCAGACCCCACCCCCACCCTCCAGGGCCAAATAGATTCACTGGGTGCTATAGTGCTACAAAATCAGCAAGGATTAGGTCTACTAACAGCAGAGAAAGATGATCTCTATGTCTCTCTCAGGAAGGAATGTTGCTTTTATGCCAACCAGACGGATCACCAAAAAATGAAAGAAACAGCCAGTGGATCATTGACAGTCCAATATGGAGTAGGATAGTACCCTTCTTAAGTTCCTTCTTCTTTTCTTAATCCTACTGATTGCACCCTTCCTTATAAACTTTTGTCTAGATTTCTTCAGCAACAGATCCAAAAAATTACTAACCAGACTTTCAGTCAGTTGATATTACAGGATTACCACCCCCTAGCTACCAGTCCCTAACCTGCAACACCCAAGTACACCAAGATGGTGAAGTTCAAGCTTGCCCCCAAGGACTCCAATGCTCCCATTCATCAGGAAGTAGTCTAATGATAACATCACTTCTTTCCTAACCCCTGATTGTTTATCATAGTAAACAAAAAAGTGGTAATGTAAGCACCTTAAGGAGTGAATGGCCAGTCCCTCACCTCCTTACTGCCAGGATACTTTTCCCCTCAGAGTTTTAGCACACAGGTTTCTAACTTGGGGAATCAATGAGTTTTATTGGAGTTTCAAGAATATGTGTATAGGAATACTTACAGGATCAGAAATGACTCAAAGACAGCTGTATCACCAAAACCAAAAACACCATGGGTGAAGCTCACAAAAGATGATATTGGAGTACACTTCACAGCCTGCAGGAAGCTCAACAGGTGGGAGGTTGTGCTTTCCAAGTGACTCAGTTGGTCTAAACCTCTCCCAGCCATCTTAGTTTGTCTCTGTTTCTTTCAGACTGCTTGGTTGGTCTCTGCTACTTTTGGGCTGCTAGCCTTGGGTGAGAACTGTATTTTTATTTTTTGCAGTTTAGTGTCCCTGAGAGTAAATATCTGCCCTTTTCTGGTTTAGTTTTGGAAGGGAGGATTCCAGTGAATCTGGTAAATTTCAGGGACTTCCTGAAGTTGTTTTGAGTTTACTTTCTGCTTTGAGATGTTAAGGGCTCCTGAGAAGTAAGAATGCTTCAATCTCAGAGAAAACTAGTACACAACACTGATTAGGAGGAAACTGATCATAGATAGTAGTAAAACGATGAGTGAATCTCTCAAGTCACTTCAATGAGTTTTATTTAAATTATGCACATATCTCTTAACAATGACTCATAACACAAGGAATAATTTTACATTTTGTGAAAACACAACACTTGGTGATTAATATTAATATCTAAAATTTAATGTTTTGTATGCATATACATGCATATATATTTTATTCCAGGAATATACACACATCAAACTGAAATCCCTAAATAATCATTTAAGATTTCTTCACTAAGCTGAAAGCCAGTGAGATAAATGAAAGATAAGATCCTTAAATTGGCTCAAATGCTACCTAGTCAATTTTGACTTGGAATAACCTAAACTACAGTTACTCAAATGGTGTCCTATTGTCCAGTGTAATCTAACACAGCAATGAATATAATTAAGAAACTGGCCAAGAAATGGAATTTTTAGAGTATATAATTGACTAGTTTTTTTTTCAGATCTTCTCACCACATATCTAAACAGTCTACAGCATCTCTCAGAGAAAGTGGCAGGCTCTGTCCTACTTTATTTACTACCATTTAAAGGTGAGGTCAATGAGATTACATTAGTAATTAAGATTGGATGTTGTATCTTATATCATTAACTATCTTAAATAGTCTAATACATTGTCATATATATGAGAGTAATAATGATAAAAAATGGAGTTATATGTTTTGAATTTCAACATCTCATGTGTGCTACAATATGGTCTTTCCTGTTTGTCAACTCACAATTGTTTTTTTAAAGGAAGTGATGGGAGGATCTCAACTTTTCTATGAATTATAGACTCAAATATTTGGTGTAGTCTTATAAGTTTCATATTGTAACAAAATTACCATTTCAAATTAATTTTACTGTAAAATATTTTAAGTATTGGTAGAGGGAGTATATAAAAATATAAGCTAGTATGGAAAAAACCTAAAAAATGAAAAAAATCTAACCCAAATTTCTATTATTTTTAATGTTGTGGTATTGTAGATAAAATATAAAACATTGAACATGACACCTCTAAACCAGCTGGGGTAACATGCATTAGTTTAATCATCAAGGATAAGTTTATAAACTAAACAAAATAGTAGTTGATTATGTTTGTTTGCTACTATTTTGACAGATATGTGTTAATTAGAGCATGATTCACTCATCAAGTTTAGATTTGTAAACTAAGGAAAAAGTAGTTACATATATTTATTTACTACTATTTTAACAGACATATGCTAATTAGAGAATAGTATAACCTTTATTTCCTTATTCAAATTGCTTCTATAATCATTATCTTTTTGATTTTGTGAAGAGGATAGTAGTAATGGCGGTTATGTTTATTATGGTATTATTATAATATCACTACTGAGTATTTTTATACAGTATCTTTGGAAGTATTTATTATTATAATCATTTTATATATTTAGAAATTAAGTCTTAAAAAGTCCTAAACAGATAGTTTAGGCCACAATACTGGAAATTAAGTGTAACTTTTCATCTTTAACTATAACAAATTTATTCTTAGCTATTTTAACCTTTGATTATAACAACTTTATTCTTAACATTTGATGCCAGTATTATCTTTTATAAGTTAACAGTTTCCAAACACTAGACATTGTTTATTGTTTACATATAGGATAGAAATCTGATGCTAACCTTTGCAAAAAACTACTAAGTCCTTATTATGGGTGGTTTCAATGAAGCAATAAGTGTCCATGTTGCCTTTCTTTTATGTGGTATCAAGATCCACTATATATATAGTTATTCCTTGTTAATCATCAATCTCTCATTTTATAGCATTTGCCTCTACATGGCATTTTCCCTTTAAGAACTTACTAATGAGTTATATATACTTAAGTAGTAAGAATGTAATGAAAGGTAAAGCAACAAAACAGTAAAAAGAAAGAATAAGCATAGCTTGATGTATAAACTGTTCTAATATAAATTATTATAGCTATACAGTTATGAGAATGTGTTTCAATGTAAATACATGTTAACTTAGGAGACATTTTTTCGATGAAAGGAGATATTGTGGCTATATCCAAGTTGATTCAATTTTTATGATGACTTTAAGTAGATTTTTCTCTCAAGTTTTGATATCAGATAAGACAATTTCATCAAGATTTTTCTTAACACATTAATACTTTATGAATTTCCCGAATTTATCACTGTCATGTTAAAGCCAGTGAAATAAAATGTTATGTTTTCCTACAGAGAAACCCTGTCTTGAAAAACCAAAAAAAAAAATGTTATGTTTTCTTGTGTTGTGATTACTCAGAAAGAGTGATTGAAAAAACTATTTGATTTTAAGTAACTTATTTCTCAGGTGATCTCAAGAATTGTAGTTAAAAATGGTAAATAAAACAGTGGGAAAGAAGGCAGTGAAGAATTAGTTCATGGGCAGGTTGTTGCTGTGAGCAACTGAGGCTCAACATCATATGATATCTCTAGGACATCCTATACTTATTTCCTGGGGACAAGAAAGATTAGGCATTGATTATTCTCTTAAGAATCTTTTCTGATGCAATTAATTAGTTCAACATAGTTTTCTAGTGGACTGAATTTTTGTGGATATAGCATTTTGCATCCTTCAAGGTAAGTCTCACTTTATGTATGAAAAATATTAGGGAAAGTGATCACCTGAAACCCACCAAATTTATCTTCATGCATAATATTTTTATTTTTATTCCCTACTGATGGCATCCTGCACTGACTGACACCATCATACAGACTTAAACAGTTCTGGAGATAATCCAAATGATAATGTTATTTCACTTTTTCCACATCTTTTGAAATTTATTCTTCATGTTTGCCACAGTGTAATTTACCAAGGATTTCCTTAATTTATTGGGTAGCACAGATGAATATCAATATCATATTAGTTTATACACCATAAAAGGGAAACTTATAAAGCAAATGTTTCTTTAATACACAATTATAGTGGAGTTTAATCCCACAACTGATTGCTGTTTTGTCTCCCACATTTCTTTCCATTTTGGTCCTTATTATACCTAAGGCCAATATGTTTATTCATAAAATACATAAAAATTACTGCCATGCTTAATGTGTTAAAAATATAGTCAGGGTGATTTAATTTTGAATAATAAAATGTATCATTTGTTTAACTAATACAATATCACAAAGTATATTAAGACTTAAAGGAAAATCTGAATTCTCTCAATGTACTTTTTAAACACAGGGTAGTTAATTTCACTGTCTATGAAAAGAACTATATATAATGTCAGTAAAGAATACAAATTTTCAAGAACATAATTAAAGCAATAAAATTTTTTTTCCTTTCTTCCCCTTCTCCCGGTCCCCTCCCACTACCCCCCCACCCCTCCTCCCTCCCCTTTCTTCCTTGAAAGAGGGCATGGTGCTCTGCCCTGTTAGAAGTCCAAGGCCCACCCCCATCCCTCCTGGCCTAGGAAGGAGTGCATTCAAAAATACTCGGTTCTCAAAAAGTTAATACATGCATAATTATGTTCTTGAATGGAAAAAATAAAACAAAACAATGTATGGAAAAATAAATAAATAAATAAATAATCATAAAAACAAAAAAAAGAAAAAAAAGAATTCAAATTTTTGTGAAAAGCATCAAAATAAATAATTAAATAAAAATAACTCCTGGCATGTGGCTTTCTGACACAGAGATTAGTGATTTTAAAGCAATTCGTTATACCCTTATATTCATCATACCGTTATATTCATTTTACCCTTATATTTGTTATACCCTTATGCATCTTAGAGATTTTCTTTCCTCAGAGAAGAGATTGGAGATTATAAAATAATGAATGTGTTCATTTCTTCATTAAGTTCCCATGACACACCTGTTCATTAGAGCACGTAGATATTAACATGTCATATCATTTGGAGTCTCAGGGTACCTGTAAGGTTGTAAAATGTTCAGAGTGGACCAAAAGATTAGGCTCTAACCAGTCATACATTTGTTCTGCTTTCCTATTGCTGCTGCTGTTCATCCTTTCTTGGTAAATCAGAACTCCTTCAGAATGTAGTTCTCATTTGTTTGGGGGGAGATTAAATTAAGGGTGAAAATATAGTAGTAAATTTACTTCAGCTTTTCTTAGAATAATCATTTTGTACAGCATAATTTAGCAACTTTCACATACCATCATTTCCTGTCAGTGATGAAAGAAGATGAGAGAGAGAGAGAAAAAGAGAGAGAAAAATACAATATGTCTGTTGCACTCCTGACCTCACAGTCGCTATGGTTAACCAGAGAAGAACTACACAAGATTACATAAGATTGTCCTGCAGACATCCAATCATGGATAACAGAATAAGAGGGGGGCTCCTGAGGCCTTCACTCCTCTTGAGGAGCTATAGCTAGTTATTGGTTATTGTTGCTGGGGGAAGTGGGAGTCAGAATCCACAATAGTATTCCCACTAGTAAATTGCCCTTGCAAGTAAGGTTTGGCTGAAAGAGATGAGCCTAGCGGCTTTGTGAAAGACAATACAGAGAGAAACTAGACTAGACTCTAAAGGAAACTAGACCTGTTAGTTAAGAAAAATTTAATGTAAAATGATAGGAATTAACCATGTGTTATCTATTAAAGAACATCTTCAAATATCCTTTGATAATCTCATCAACACCACACTCTAATAGTAGGAGATTACAACACTCCTCTCTCACCAATGGACAGGTCAACAAGACAGAAACTTAACAGAGAAATAAGAGAACTAACAGATGAAATGAATCAAATGGACTTAATAGACATCTATAGAACATTCCACCCAAACAGGAAAGAATATACATTCTTCTCAGCACCTCATGGAACCTTCTCGAAAATTGATCATATACTCGGTAACAACGCAAACATCCACAGATAAAAACAAATTGGAGTAACTACCTGTGTCTTATCGGATCATCATGGAGTAAAGTTAGAATTTAAAAAAGACTTCACCCCCAGAAAGCCTACAAACTCATGGAAACTGAACAGTGAACTACTGAACCAATACTGGGTCAAGGAAGAAGTAAAGAAAGAAATTAAAGTCTTCCTTGAATTCAACGAAAATAAAAACACAACATACCCCAACCTATGGGACACTATGAAAGCAGTGCTAAGAGGAAAGTTCATAGCACTGCGTGCCCACATAAAGAAAATGGAGAAAGCACACATTAGTGACTTAACAGCACACCTAAAAGCTCTGGAAAAAAAAGAAGCAGACTCACCCAGGAGAAGTAGAAGACTGGCAATAATCAAACTGAGGGCTAAAATCAACAAAATAGAGACACAGAAAACAATCCAAAGAATCAATGAAACAAAGAGCTGGTTCCTTGAGAAAATCAACAAGATCGACAAACCACTATCCAAACTAATCAAAAGGCGAAGAGAGAATACTCATATTAATAAGATCAGGAATGAAAAGGGGGACATAACAACAGACACTGAGTAAATTCAGAGAATCATAAGGTCTTACTACAAAAGCCTGTATGCCACAAAATTGGAAAATGTAAAAGAAATGGACAGTTTTTTAGATAAATACCACATGCCGAAATTAAATCAAGACCAGGTGAACAATTTAAATAGACCTATAAGTCGTGAGGAAATAGAAGCCGTCATCAAAAACCTTCCAACCAAAAAAAGCCCAGGACCAGATGGCTTTAATGCAGAATTCTCCCAAAACTTCCAAGAAGAGCTAATACCTATATTCCTTAAGGTGTTTCACATAATAGAAACAGAAGGGTCATTGCCAAACTCTTTTTTATGAAGCTACAGTTACCCTGATACCAAAACCGCACAAAGACACAACCATGAAAGAGAATTACAGACCAATTTCACTCATGAACATCAATGCAAAAATTCTCAATAAAATACTGGCAAACAGAATCCAAGAACACATCAAAAAGATCATCCATTATGATCAAGTAGGCTTCATTCCAGAGATGCAGGGCTGATTCAACGTACGGAAATCTATCAATGTAATCCATCATATAAATAAACTGAAAGAAAAAATATGATAATATCATTAGATGCTGAAAAAGCATTTGACAAAATTCAACACCCCTTTATGATAAAGGTCTTGGAGAGATTAAGGATACAAGGTTCATATCTAAATATAATAAAAGCAATATACAGCAAGCCGGCAGCTACCATCAAATTAAATGGAGAGAAACTCAAAGCGATTCCAACTAAAATCAGGAACAAAACAGGGCTGTCCACTCTCCCCATATCTCTTTAATATAGTGCTTGAAGTTCTCGCAATAGCTATAAGACAGAATAAGGAGATCTTGGGAATTCGAATTGGAAAGGAAAAAGTCAAACTTTCGTTATTTGCAGATAATATGATAGTATACATTAGTGACCCGAAAAACTCTACTAAAGAACTTCTACAGCTGATAATACCTTCAGTGATGTGGCAGGATACAAGATAAACTCAAAAAAATCAGTAGCCCTCCTATACACAAAGGATAAAGAAACAGAGAGGGAAATCAGAGAAACATCACCTTTCACGATAGCCACAAATAGCATAAAGTATCTTGGGGTAACACTAACCAAGGAAGTAAAAGATCTATTTGACAAGAAATTTAAGACTTTGAAGAAAGAAATTGAAGAGGATACCAGAAAATGGAAGGATCTCCCATGCTCCTGGATTGGTAGGATCAATATAGTAAAAATGGCAATTCTACCAAAGGCAATCTACAGTTTCAATGCAATCCCCATCAAAATCCCAACAAAGTTCTTCACAGAACTTGAGAGAACAATAACGAAGTTTATATGGAAAAACAAAAAGCCCAGGATAGCCAAAACAATCCTATACAATAAACGAACTGCAGGAGGCATTACCATCCCTGACTTCAAACTCTATTACAGAGCGACAGTAATGAAAACAGCTTGGTATTGGCACAAAAACAGAGACTTTGACCAATGGAATCGAATCGAAGACCGGGATATTAATCCACAAACCTATGAACACCTAATATTTGACAAAGAAGCTAAAAGTATACAATGGAAGAATGAAAGCATCTTTAACAAATGGTGCTGGCATAACTGGATGTCAACCTGTAGGAGAATGAAAATAGATCCTTACTTATCTCCATGCACAAAACTCAAATCCAAATGGATTAAAGACCTCAATATTAATCCGACCACACTTAACCTGATAGAAGAGAAAGTGG
>PVIU01035559.1:0-10197 GCA_004026605.1 Ondatra zibethicus | reverse complement strand
TAGAAGAGAAAGTGGGAAGTACACTTGAACGCATTGGCACAGGGAACCACTTCCTAAATAGAACCCCAGCAGCACAGACACTGAGAGAAACAATTAATAAATGGGACCTCCTGAAACTGAAAAGCTTCTGTAAAGCAAAGGACACGGTCAACAAGACAAAATGACAGCCTACAGAATGGGAAAAGATCTTCACTAACCCTACACCAGACATAGGTCTGATCTCCAAAATATACAAAGAACTCAAGAAATTGGACAACAAAAGAACACATAATCCAATAAAAAAAAAATGGAATACAGACCTAACCAGAGAACTCTCAACAGAGGAATCTAAAATGGCTGAAAGACACTTAAGGAAATGTTCAACATCCTTAGTCATCAGAGAAATGCAAATCAAAACAACTCTAAGATTCCATCTTACACCTGTAAGAATGGCCAAGATCAAAAACACTGATGACAACTTATGCTGGAGAGTTGTGGGGAAAAGGGAACACTTCTGCATTGCTGGTGGGAATGCAAACTGGTACAATCCCTTTGCATGTCAGTGTGGTGATTTCTCAGAAAATTAGGAAACAACCTTCCTCAAGACCCAGTAATAGCACTTTTGGGTATATATCCAAAGGATACTCAATCATGTCACAAGGACATGTGCTCAACTATGTTAATAGCAGCTTTGTTTGTCATAGCCAGAACCTGGAAACAATCTAAATGCCCCTCGATCGAAGAATAGATAAGAAAAATGTGGTACATTTATACAATGGAGTACTACACAGCAGAAAAAAATAACAACAACTTGAATTTTGCAGGAAAATGGATGGAACTAGAAAACATTATTTTGAGTGAAGTAACCCAGACAGATAAAGACAATTATCACATGTACTCACTCATAGGTGGTTTTTAAACATAAAGCAAAGAAAGCCAACCTACAAACCACAATCCCAGAGAACTTAGACCACAATATGTACACTAAGAGAGACTTACATAGATATAATGTACCTGGGAAGTAGAAAGTATAAAAAGACAAGATCTCCTGAGTAAATTGGGAACATGGGGACCTTGGGGGAGGATTGAAGGGGGAGGAGAGAGGCAGGGAGGGGAACAGAGAAAAATGTAGAGCTCAATAAATAGCAATAAAATATATAAAATAAAACCTAATTAATTAATTAATTAATTAATTAATTAAGTGCTCTTTAATTCCTTGGTAGTGTTTCCCAACCCTTCTCAATTTTACCCCACCAAGGGCAACCAGTGATTAGTTACAGGTTGTTATTGATCATCAAACATTTCCTAATTTATCTCTGTTACTAGTTAATGAATTGTACAAATATTGTTGTTGGATCTGTTTCTTTATTTCTATTTCCTTTTTTTTTCTTTTCTTATTTTTAAATTAGAATTTCCTGAAGGGAAAGATAAACAAAATGGGCCTAAAATGCTGTCTTAGTCAGTCTTCTAGTTCTGTCAAGAGACACCATGACCACAGCAACTCATAACAGAAAGCATTTAATTGGGGTTGGCTTACAGCTTCAGAGACAGTCAGTCCATTATCATGACAGAACACATGGAATTAGAGCAGTAGTTGAGAGAGAGGGGGGGGCCTGGGATGCGCTTTTAAAGCCTCAAGGCCCACCCCCAGTGATACATTTCCTCCAACAAAGCTACACTTCCTGATCCTATCAAAGAGTTATATTCCCTGGGGGCTAATCATTCAAATATATGAGCCTATGGGGGACATTTTTATTCAAACTACAAGAAATGTGGTTCTGGAAAAAAGTGATTATAATATTAGATATATTTATTATATAAACAATAGAGTTGAAGAACTACCAGCTACTATCATTCAAACACTCCTTCCTGACTTCTAAATTAGACTACTTATATCTTTATTCAATTTCCCAGATAACAAATTCTGCCTTATGAATCTCATTTTAGACTTATGTTAAAATAGTTTTTAAAAAGGGAACACTTCTGCATTGCTGGTGGGAATGCAAGCTGGTACAACCCCTATGGATGTCAGTGTGGCGATTTCTCAGAAAATTAGGAAACAACCTTCCTCAAGACCCAGTAATACCACTTTTGGGTATATATCCAAAAGATGCTCAATCGTGCCACAAGGACATGTGCTCAACTATGTTAATAGCAGCTTTATTTGTCATAGCCAGAAACTGGAAACAACCTAAATGCCCCTTGATCGACGAATGGATAAAAAAAATGTGGTACATTTACACAATGGAGTACTACACAGCAGAAAAAAATAACGACAGCCTAAATTTTGCAGGAAAATGGATGGAACTAGAAAGCATTATTTTGAGTGAGGTAACCCAGACACAGAAAGACAGTTATCACATGTACTCACTCATAGGTGGTTTTTAAACATAAGGCAAAGAAAACCAGCTTGCAAACCACAATCCCAGAGAATTTAGACAACAATACGGACACTAAGAGAGACCTACATAGATCTAATCTACGTGGGAAGTAGAAAGTATAAAAAGACAACATCTTCTGAATAAATTGGGAGCATGGGGACCTTGGGGGAGGGTTGAAGGAGGGAGGGGAGTGGCAGGGAGGGGAGCAGAGAAAAATGTAGAGCTCAATAAATATCAAGGGGGAAAAAAAAGAAAAAAGAAAAAAAAAGTTCAAAGTCTCTTCCGAGACTCATGGCAATCTCTTAACTGTAACCCCTAGTAAAATAAAAAAAAAAAATAGTGTTTAATGCTTACTATTGTTTTCTTTTTCTTTCAGACAGGATCTCATGTAGTCTTGGCTGGCCTGGAACTCACAGAGATCTTTACTTCCTGAGTGCTAAGATTAAAGGTGTGCACTAGCACACCAGCCCTAGTTTTTATTGTGTGTATGTGAGCCCACTTGCACTCCAGCTCATGGGTGCATCTAGAAAGGCCAGAGGTCAATGTCAGATGTTTTTATTTTTCCACCTTAGTTTTTGAGAGCAGTTTTTCACTGAACCTCGGCTTCTCCTTTGCAGGTCAACTGGCTGGCCAGTGGGCTCCTGGGTCTGCCTCTCTGTGCTCACACACACTAGGGGTACAGATGCACTCTGCCATGCTCAGTCTCGTCATGGGTGACAGGGACTTGGGTCCTTGCGCTTGTATGGCAGTGCTCTACCCGCTTACTACCACCTCCTCGCTCACTACCACAGAACCTACTGCTCTCCTAGCCTGACACTGAAGCTGCTTCTCAAGATGCTGAACTCCGTCAACTTCTGAGACAGAATTCCAGCTCTGCCACTGGTGGGACTGCCCAGCATTCTGTTCCCTCTGCTTGGTGCTCATAAAGAACTCCCTTTTGTCACGTCTACTTGTAAACACCACGGCTGCTAAATCTACCTAAACACTTCATTTTCATTGATTTTCTTTCCTTTCTCTTCTGCTTCTGAAACAGTGTGGCTTTCATGTCCACCATTAGTGAGCATGCACTTGTCTATTATAGAATACAATCTAAACATATGTGTCAGTGCTGCTATGTTGAGTGTCCCCCGGAGTCCAGTGAGTAGGGACTTGATCCTGTGGTAGGAAGACTGAGAAGTGCTGTGGAATTTTTAAGAATTCGGGCAAAGTGAGCTGTCCTCAGGAGTCAGAGCTGTGCTTGCTCTCTCTCTCTCTCTCTCCTGCAACCCTAAGTTCTCCCTCTGCTCTCGGATCTCAGAGGTAACTCCTGTCCTACACAAATCCTGAGGGATGTGCCACCATTTGCTCCCACACAGAGGCCAAGCCAGTGACAATTCCAGGTCTGAGACACTGAATGGGCAACCCTACTATGTTAGGCTCAACTTTTCTAGATTCCAATCTGTGCTCTTACTAACCAATGTTCTGGACCCCAATTTTCTGTCCCTGGGAGAGTTTCTTGCTCCACTGAACATAAAGCTTCCAGAACATAAAGCAGACATTCCAACAAATGAAGTCTTACTGGACAGGTTTTTGTTGTGGTATTGATCCAAAGATAATAAGGTATCACAGAAAATCCTTTCAGTTTTCCTAATTTTCTGTTCTAAATCCCCAACCCAGGTTCTGTTAGTTAGAATTATCCTGCTTTTGAGACAGAGTTTCTCTGTAGCCCAGGACCGCTTCAAACTCACTATGTAGCCCAAGCTGGCTTCAAACTCAATCCTCCTGCTTCCACTACACAAGTTCTGGTATTATAGTGTGTGCCACCATGCCCGACAAGGGCTACTTTATTGGGATTCAGCAACTAAAGGACAGCAGTGACAAGTGCAGCAGAACACATTTACCCTTTAAAGCTTCTGTTTCGATGTCTATCAGTGGCTTCCCCACGTAAGCGATTTCGTCTAGGTTGTAATAGAGCCTCTTAATGATGCCATCGTAGCGGCTGGTGATGGTGACAGAGGCCTTGTCACTTTGAACTTCACAGATGCTGTCAAACTGAGACACGGTATCTCCTTCTTTTACATACCTGGAAGAAAGAGACAAGGACACGTTCACATCAATAGTCATGATTACAAGTGTCCTTGCATGCTCATGTAAATGCCACACTATCACATTAAAAGCCACCTAGCCCAGCATTAATGCCAAGATGGTGCACAAAGAAATGTTTTAGAAAAGATGAAAATGACTTTTAGAGTTTCTTTGACAAACCCCTAATAAATGCTAAAATTAAAAGCCCAAACTAAACCCTGTACCTTCAGGTTTAATTACACATTCAGGTTTTCTGCTTGATCCACCTTTTTTTGAGAAAATAAGTTCTTAAAATGTTACATTTAAGTAGTATTTCCTCTTGTTGTATAATATTACATAATGAGCATCCCTAATTAGAAAACACAAAATTTGAAGCTTTTTTCTGTCCAAACAATGAGGCTCAAAACCTTGGATTCTGGATGCTCAAATGATGAAGCCTAAGCAAGTGTTCTATAATCTATGATGCAAAGTCGGAAGTAGTTTTGGTAGCAAACATTTCAGATAAAAGATATTCAGTCTGTATTAGCTGTGTATCAGACTTAAAGGATGAGCAGTGTTTAGACATAAACAACAACGACAACAATGACGTCTTCAATGAACCCGCTGTGATCTGAACTTGCCCCAGTGCCATCTTCTGCCTAGCACAGCTGTAGCCTAAGAAACAAAGAACTAAGATAATGTTCCAAAACTGAAGGAAGTATGGGAAAACGATGTCCTGTCAGGTAGAAAATAGCAATAAAATGGCAGAAATAGACACATGACAAAGCACACCAAATTTTGTGGTTCCGGACTGACAAAAATAAAAATTTACTAGAAGGGTTGAGTGGCAGATTCATATGGGTAAAAGGAAGAACCAAGGAATCTGAGAGTCAGCTAATTTTTTTTTTCTAGTCTGAGGAATAAAAAGGAAAAGTGGACAAAGCTTAGAGATTGAGACAATGTCATAAAACACACAAACATTCATGCTGGTGTCTCAACAGGAAAGGAAGAGAAGTGGTCAGAAATGAGCAGGGCGGTGGTGGAGGAACACGACTTTAGTCCCAGCACTCGGGAGGCGGAGGCAAGCAGATCTCTGTGAGTTTGAGGCCAGCCTGGTCTACAAAGCAAGTTCCAGGACAGCCAGGGCTGTTACACAGAGAAACCCTTTCTCGAAAAAACATAAAAACGTTGAGCATGGTAGCATAAACTTGTGATCCCAGCACACAGATGGCTGAGTGAGAAGGATCACGAATCTGGGGTCAGCCTGAGATACACAGTGAGACCCTGTCTGAAATAACGGCCTAAATGTTAACCTGACATTGCTAGAAGAAAACATGGCAGTGCCCTACATGACAGAGGTGCAGGAAAGGACTCTAAATTAGACTTCATTTGCCGAAGAATCAAGGCCAACAACTGACAAGTGGGACGTCATAGAACTAAAAAGCTTCTCCACAGCCAGAGAAACAACCACCTGAGTGAAGAGGAAGCCCACAGAATGGGGGAGAATCTTTGTCAGCTATAGATCTAACACAAAATTAATATTGCATTTAAATAAATAACTCAAAAGCAAAGAGTCAAAAGGACTCATTAAATGGGGTGGGGGAGGGCTGGGACCTAAATAGAGAGTTCTTAAAAGAAAAAGAAGAATAAAAAAAAATCTCAAAAAAATGTTCACTGTCCCTAATAATTAGGAAAATTCAATCAAAACTTTGAGAATTCATCTTACCCAAGTCAGAATGGCAAGAAAATCAATAAAACAATTAACAAGGAATGCTGGAGGGAGTGTGGGGGAGAGGGACCCCTCATTCACTCTTTGTGAGACTGAAAACTGGTTTAGCCACTTTGGAAATCTCAAATCTGTGGAGAATTTTCAATCTACCCTATGACGCAGACATACCTCTCCTTGGCACATGCCCAAAGAAGCCAACATCCTACTTCATAGACATATTCATGGCTCAGCATATTCCTGGCTGATCGCTGCTCTGTTCACATAGCTAAGAAATGGAAATAACTTACATATCCTTCATCTGATGAGAGGATAATGAAAATGTGCTACATACACACTATGGAATGCTGTTCAGCTGTAAAGGAAAGTGAAATTATGAACTTTGCAGGTAAATGGATGGAAACAGAAAATATTATATTGATTAAGGTAAACCAGACACAGAAAGACAAACATCATATGTTCTCTTTGATCTGAGGTCCCAAGTCCCAAATCTTCGGATATGAGTACATATCGTGGATTAACTACAGACACCAGCAGAGTAAAAAAGGGACCATCGCTGGGTGGGAGAATTGGGGAGCAAAAAAATCAGGGACAGAGGGGAATAGCAAGGTACAAGTGATCTGATAAGAAAAACTGGAAAAATTGAGGACACTAATCAGGGAGGTGGGAGGGAGATAAATACAAAAGAAAGAGAGAGTTGGGTAAAAATAAGGGTGTCTGAAAAAGCCTCAAGGAATTATACTATTAACTACCCACCTTAAAACAAACAAACAAACAAACAAAACCCCCAAAACCTACACTACCCACAAGTCTGTGTATAAATACTTTAAATGACATTTCCCCATTTGGGCTGACAATGCTTCCTCCAAGCCAAAGACCACCTAACAAAGGCCCAATGCCCAGCATGAGAAGCCCTCTTTTGAGTTGTTGGGCACAGCTGTCCAAGAGACTCCTGACCATTACAGATTATTGTTACTGCCCCTGCTTGTCCCCTAGAAGTGGGCGGTAAGTCCTTATTGCTGAAGACACCATGCACTTCAGATACAGGGCCCAGAGCTGGACCTGATCTGAATGCTTCCTTCCTGAGGAGTAGCTTTCGTGGGTCCAGAAAGTCATGTAAGCTTCTGAAGGAGGGAGGCAACCAAAGTCCTACCCACCTATAACACCCATGAACTGCAACAGGACCAGCATGGCATGATAACCCTAAGTGTACAGTAGTGGCATACATGCCTTTACGGTAATCAACAGCTTTCTAATCAGACTTAAGGTGAAGAACTCTAGGACAACTCTGAGGCCACTTCTGAGGCCTCTCAGCATTAGTGCCCCCCCAACCCCGGGAACTGGGAACCTGACAATTACCCACGCACGTACTGAAATGTTGGGGACTTCCCATCTCCCTGTGTGTTTTCTCCAGATAGAACTCAGTTATTGAAATTGGGGCAAGAAAACCCTCAGATGTTGACTCAGTTCCTGAAATAGGGTCACAATGACCCACAGATGTTCTGCCTTACCCCGCCTGATCTGGCAACTGCTCTCCCGCCCTGGCTCAGTCCAATCACTGCTAGTAGCCCTTTGAATAAGCCAATCATAATAATTGAAAAACAACTCCCAGGTTCCCCCCGCCCCTTATTTCCCCTCCTATTTCTATAGAAATAGCCTGTAAGAGCTATTCGGAATCCTTCTCCTCTCGAGGCTAAAGGGCCCTGTCGCGACAGTAAATAAAAATCCTCTTGCTTTTACACCAACTGAGGTGTGAGAATGGTCTCTTGGAGTGACTCCTCCTCGGTGATTGGGCTTTAGGGTCCAACAAAGGCTCACTCAACAAGAGGGGAATCATGGCTCATACTGGAAACCTAGACAACTACTCAGGGTAGTAAAGTTATGGATCCTGAAGGACAACCTATAACCACCACTTTACTAAACCAGCAGGATTCCTAGCTACATTCTAAACATTTGCCTTTATATACACAGGTAATTTAGTCATCACCCCCATCAAGAAAACTTCTCAGAGACCATTATAGAAAACCACAAGCAATCAAAATGCAGAGTTGTGGAGCGCAGTCCCAGTGGATACATCTACAAAACACTCCCAAACCTAAGTTTAGTGGCATATTATTTGTATTTTGATAAATAAATCTTGTCTGAAGACCAGAGGCAATGGTGACACACACCTTTAATCCCAGAATTTGGGAGACAGAGTCAGATGGCTCTGTGAGTTCAAGGCCACCCTAGGCTACACTAAATCAATGCAGAAACAAATCCAGGTGGTGGTGGTGGCTCACATCTTTAATCCCAGTACTAGGGAGTCACACACCTTTAATCCTAGCACTAGAGGGAATATAAAATTGAAGGAGAGAGAGGCTTAGTCTGCAGCTTGGTAGAGGTAAGATTTCTCTAGTGGCTTGGCCGCTTTGTTTCTCTGGTGTTTGGGTTGAACCCCAATTTCTTTCTGCTGACTTTTATTATCTATGCTACACCTAAGCCCTGTGGAAAAGAGGGAGGAAAGATTGTAAAGTCAGAGGATCAGGGAATTTGCTATAAGACTGTGTCTCTTCAACCCCACACAAAGAACTACAGGCAACTAAGGAATGCTGAGAAGACAGTCTTCCCCAAGGGACCACATCAATTGGCTACCCAGTGCCAAATGGTCAGCATACAAGTAACATCTTACAGACCGAGCAGGTTACACTTCCATATTTATAAATATATATGTATGTATGAATATCCATATGCACATGTGTGTGCAACACAATTAATGAAAAAACAAGTCATGAATCTCAAAGAGAACAAGGGATCTATGGAAGAGTTTGGAGGGAGGAAAGGAAAGGGGGAAAGAATATAATTATATAATCTTAAAAACTATGAGAAAAAAAACTATGAGAAATAATGTAAAAAAAAATAAATATTGGCTCAAAGATTGATATACAAATGCAAGAAGTTAAACTGATCCAAAGATAAACTCAAAGGCGGTAACAGTCACACACATCAAAATAAAATCGTGAAGGCAGGGTTGCAGCCTCTCATCTTTACAAGGAAGGCTCTTCAGAGTAACAGCTGCTTTCTAATCAGAAATAGGAATTCTGGAAGGTGGAGCGATGACATAGCCAATGAGTGAGAGAAAAGAAAAGACTGACATTAGGGGGCTGGAGATTCGGCTCAGTGGTTAAGAGCACACACTGCTCTTGCAGGGGTCCAGGTTCAGTTCCCAGCACCCACATTGTGACTGACAACAGGTAACTACAGTTCCAGGGGATCGGACACATCTTCTGATATCTGTGGGTACCAGGGATGTGGTGCACACACATATATGCAGGCAAAACACTCATAAACATAAATTAAATAAATCTAAAAACGTTTTAAATCCTATCTTTATCTTGAGCTGGTATAGTAATCTTAGCACTCAAGAGGCATAGGTATGCGATCTCTGTGGGTTCCACTCCAGTTAGGGCTAGATAGGGAGACCCTGTCTAAAACATAAAATATCTTACGTCTAGCAAAACTATTCTTAGAAAATTGAGGAGTTGGAGAGATGATTCAGTGGTTAGGAAGATCCAAGTTTGGTTCCCAGCACCTATATCAGGCAACTGTAACTCCAGCTCCAGGGATCTCTGAAGGCTCTAACCTTGAGGGAACCTGAGAGAGCGCGCACGAACGCACGTGTGTGCACACACACACTTAAAAATAATAAAAACAAATCTTTTATAAAAATTAGTAACTTCCAGAACTAAAACTAGTGATTAACACATTTATCCTTCAAGAAATATTAAGAAGCCTTCTGGCTGAAATGAAAAACATTGAACAGTAACTCAAATCCACAAGAAGAAATAAGTGGCAATAAAGGTAATGACAGATAATTGAAAAGGAGAATTCAGGCTCCTTTGTCCCACGGAGCCGAGCAGAGAGGAGCTGGCAACCCTCAGTAGGCCTGCTTTTGGGACCGGGATCCTCGCCCAACCAGCTTCCGCGGATTCATCTGGACCCTGTCCCGGCTGCACCTGAGCTCGGCCCACCCGGGCTGAGGCCTTGGGGGAAGGGCGAGTCCCCTGCTAGGGGGCCTCCTTTGTCCCA
>PVIU01035558.1:0-10198 GCA_004026605.1 Ondatra zibethicus | reverse complement strand
AAAAAAATAGATAATTAGCATTTTGGCTTATCACTTTCTCTTCATGAATACAAATAAGTTGATAGACAACCAAGAGAGACTTCATTAAATAATGGGTCTAATCAGCTGGGGACAGGAGTAAATTAGAGCACAGACTTCAGCCTGGGAGTTGGAACTTGGGGTTTGGTGACTCTGGCATTCATTTACCCAGTGTATTTTTGTTGATTGACCTGATACTACAGTTCAAAAAATGAGAGCGCTTGTCAGCTGCTGAGAAATGAAAGACTCTCAGCCCGGCTTGCGGAGCTGTCGGCCACACTGCATTGACCCTGCAGCTGGCTGAGGCAGCACTGCAGAGTCTGTGGTCTTCTGCTGACTTCTAGTCGACGGCCTGATGTAGTGTGGACATGCTGGAGGCTCTTCCAGGGAGGGATCCTGGTCCAGACTCGTTTCTGCGTGTTCACCATCCACCTACCTCTCTGCTGTGCACAGTTCCCTGGGATGCCAGATTTCACAGAAGAAGACTTCATACTCAGATGCTGCGGGATAATGGTCTTTTATTTTGTCGCTTGTATTATTTTTAATAAAATGCTGATTGGCCAGGAGCAAGCCAGAAAGTACAGGTGGGGTGACTAGGCAGGAAGTAGAGGCGGAGCAAGGAGAATTCTTGGAAGAGAGAAGTTTCATTCTGCAGGCATGACCCAGATGCAGAGGAAGCAAGATGTGACTAACTCGCCAAAAAGCTACCAAGCCATGTGGCTAACACAGACAAGTATTATGGGCTAATATAAGTTATAAGTGTTAATAATGAGCCTGAGATACTAGGCCCATCAGTTTATAATGAATGTAGACCTCTGTGTGATTATTTGGGACTAAACAGCTGTGGGTGGCGTGGCTAACATAGAGGGACCAGGTGAGACCGAAACCACACTCAACATTCAGAATATATTTATATTCTGAAAAAAGACCAGCTAAACCCAACCCGAGATTCTATCCTGAAATTATTTTCCTTTGAGACATTTCAGGGTGGTTTATCCTTTGGTTTCTGTCAGACACCTCATGCTGTATTGGGGAACAACTTAGAAGTGCTGTACACAGGAGAAGACAGTTCACCACGGGAAGATCATCTCTGGCCTTTGTGGCTCTTTTTTTTCACTTTTTTTTAAATTTTTACTCTTTTTACATACCAACTGCAGTTCCCCCTCCCTCCCCTTCTCCCTCTCCCCCACCTCTTTCTCCTCCACTTTCTTCCCCATCCATTCCCTAGAAAGGATAAGGCCTCTCATGGGGAGTCAGTGAAGCCTGGAACATCAGGTTGAGGCAGGACCAAGCCCCTTTCTCCTGCTTCAAGGCTGAACAAGGCATCCCACTATGGAATGGGCTCCAAAAAGCCAGCTCATGTACCAGGTATTGTTCCTGGTCTCACTGCCTGGGTCCCCACAAACAGATCAAGTTGGGTAGCTGTCTTTTTAAAGCTTGTCAGGCAGACTTGAGAACGGTTCCCAGTGTTTTTGTGGTGTGTCTTTTGTGGGGGAGTGGGCAAGAGTTAGATCCGAGGAATTATTCCCCCCCCATGAGTTGGAAGAAAAATTTGACTCACAGTTCCTACTCTACATTCATTAACCTGCTCTATGCACCCTCAAGTGGCCTTTGGCATCTTCCCTCCCGATTTCTCTCCAGGTGTGTGCCAGAAAGACAAAAGGAATCAAGTCATAATGTGTTCTGAAACACATTCGATTTTATTACTCACATCTCCTAAGAAAAATAACTGAGATCTGAAGTCGACACAGAGCAGTTTAGGTCACTGTGTTGCTGCGGTGCTGGCGGTAGAAGGCTCTGTTTGCCCTTGTAAAAGTGTTATGAGTACTTATGTTCATAATAGGGCAATTTGTTATTGATCAGTACCACCCAACTGAGAATTGTAAACCCTGCTTACCATAGCACTTTTGTGAGAGCCCAAATGAGGACAGGTACCCAAATGCAGAGGGAGAGCCTGGGGTGTGTGCCTTAGAGGAGCCACCATTCTGGAAGGAGAACCCTGTTCCCAGGTACTAAGATGTCTTCACGAGGCTTACTTTGTATTTAATTTTATTCTAGGTTATCGTGGACAGCTACAGAGACTACTCATAGATATCTGAAAAGTAGGTGTGGGGGTTAAAACACTTAGGAAACCTATATCAAAATGCTTGCCTAGGTAGTAGCAAAGTGGGATGTGAGTAAGTCTGATGACAGAGCTACTGCGTGGTTTTATTCCAATGTGATCCTTGAAGCTGCTCATGAGCTTGGCATCACCCCAACAAATACTGGAGATGAGTATTTTTTAAAAGATGGATTTTATGCTCATGAAGTTATAGGTTCAGACTGTCTTAGTTTTCCCACTGCTGTGATTAAACACCATGACCAAAAGGTACTTAGGGAGAAGAGGGCTTCATAGCGCACGGTTGAAGGACAATAGGGCAGGATCCTGAAGAGAGGACATGAAGCAGATGAACGAACACTTAGTACCATGCTCCCTATGGCTTACTCAGCCTGCCTTCTTATACAACCAGGACCACCCACCTAGAGGTGGCTCTGCCCACAGTGAGCTGGGCTTATGTGGGATAATGCTTTTGTACACTGTAAAGATTTGCCACTCATATTGGTATAATAAAACACTGATTGGAAGCAAGATGAGAATGCCTTACTGAGAAAAGGTACCAAGCCACGTGGTTAAACATAGGTAAGAATTATGGGTTAATTTAAGTTGTAAGAGCCAGTTAGTAATAAGCCTGAGCAATAGGTCAAACAGTTTATAATTAATATAAGCCTCTGTGTGTTTATTTGGGACTGAATGGCTGATGGACAGAAACTTACGTCTACGCTGGGCCCTTTAACATGCATCATAAACCAAGAAAAGTGCCTCGTAGATTTATAATGGGGGATTTTTTCAGTTGAGGTTCTTCTTCCCAGACAGCTTGTGTCTAGGTGATAAAAATCTAACCAGGACACAGCCTGTGACAAGGTGACTTCCATATTGGGCCTATGTTAGCACATTATATCTAGAGTTGGTTTTTTGTTTGTTTGTTTTGTTTTTGTTTACTCTTTTGTCTCTTTGCTCTTTGTAGGGTCCACCATCCAGCTCCCAAATAAATAAACACAGAGGCTTATTATTACTTATGAATGTCTGGCCTTAGTTTGGCTTGTTTCTAGCCAGTTTTTCTTAAATTATCCAATCTATCTTTTGCCTCTGGGATTTTATCTTTCTCTCTTTATGTACACCTTCGTTTCCTTGCTGTGGGTAGGTGGCCCCTGGAGTCTTCCTCTTTTCTTCTTTCTTTTGCTCCTAGATCTTTTTTCTCTCCTTCTATTTATTCTCTCTGCTTGCCAGCCACAATTATCCTTTCTCCTGTCTTGCTATTGACCTTCCAGCTCTTTATTGGACCAATCAGATATTTTAAACAACCAACATAACACGGCTTTAAACAAATGCAACATAAAATCACAGAGTTAAGCAAATTTTCCCTTACAGCTTATATGGCCCAGCAAAATTTTTCAAGCAATATAAAGATTACAATATGGTTACATTCCATTTTCCAAGTGAATACAATGAATACAAGTAAAAACAGGCATGATTTCCATATCCCTTACATGATTAAACATTATGCATATTACAGGTAAAAACAAGTTGTCTGAAGAAACCACGAACATTCATGTCCAAATAACATGTTATAGATTACCAGGGAGTAAGCAAGCATGACATTTTTCTCAGCCAGTTCTTTCGCTGGCAGGCTGCATTTTGTGGCTACAGAGAAAGGACTGATCATTTTATTATTTCTCTCCAAATGTAATTTTATAAGAAATCTTAGAAGAATCACAAATCTAAACTTTTATGTATGAAAAGAACCAGCCAGGTCTATTTTAAATCCTTGGGGTGCATATCCACTCATCAAGGGTTTTTTTTTTAATATCAGGAAGCTGAGGGCAGAAATGGGTAAAGGAATTAATCATCATTCCATCTTAGCAAGGAAGGCATGTCAGCTAATAATAATTGGGCTGCTTTGTTTTTGTTCCCTAATCATAGTGAACCTATCACTCAGCTGTTTGTGTTTTTGTGAACTCTGTGTATTTTCTAAGGGTTTTGTTTTACGTAAAGTCTATTTTACCAAAACCTCTTAACCTAACCAGAAGTCATTTTGAGGCTTTGTTTCAGCTATGATGCACATGAAACCTGTGAACACATTGTTCAACATCAACCTTAAAAGAACTTGAGCCAGCGTGGCTCCTGGGACTCAATTGTTTTCCTTAACCATTAACCTAAACTATAGTCCTTGCAGCTGCTTAAGTGAAGCTCATAGGTCCTAGCTGTGTAACGCTTCCTTGTATTTATTTTCAATCATCAAAACTCTATTTAAACTAACATGATTATGTGGCATGAATAATGAAAACCTAGAGATATGGGTATTTGGGTTCAAGCTGAAAATCAGAAAAACAAAACAGCCAAGCCACTAGAAAACTTTTATCTCTATCAAGCCTGGGCTACTGCAGATGAAGCCTGAGAGCTGTCCCCTCCCATCTTACATTTCTCTCTAGTGCTGGGATTAAAGGCATGTACCACTACTGCCCAGTTCCTGTAGCAAACTAGTGTGGCTACTGGGATTAAAGGTGTGTGTCACCACTTCTTGGTCTGTAAGGCTTATCAGGGTGGTTGTTTGACTCTGTGATCCTCAGGCAAACTTTATTATTAAAATACAAATGAAATATCACTACATTGTCATTATCATTGAATAGCACATCTTAAGAAGAAACCATCTCCATAATAATCCACAAGTAAAAGTGCCCAGTAGAACGGGTTATTTCTAAGAGATGGTGACCACCTGATTTTGTTCCTTGGAATCTACCTGGTGGAAGGAGTTGGCCTCCCTCAGGTTGTTTCTGACCTCCACATGTTCTGTGGACATAGAACTACATACACATGCACGAATAAAATATAATTTAAGGAATGGAATGAGAATTGCTTGCATGTTTATTGGCTTGGCCTTAGCATGTTATGGCCATTGGTCAGGCTTAAATAAAGGACACCCCCTTCTCTGTCTGTTTTTCTTCCTCATCTTCCTTCTCCTTCTCTGCCTTTTCTCTTCTTATTTTCTTCCTCCTCCCCTTTTCTCCCTCTTCCATCTGGAGTTGCACAGTATTAAAAGCTTGAGACATCCTGCTCTTGCTACTTATCAACATCATCCCACATGAATCATAAACTCAACTCCTGTCACGTTTTAGGAGATCATCGGTTGTTTGGACCACGCTTCTACCTTAGCTCCTCAGTCCAGACCTAGCTAAGTTGAAGTTGTGTTAGGTATCTCAGTAAAACTGAACTCAGAAGATGACCAATTAAAAAAAGGTAGTTTCGCAGAAGCTAATCAAGGGTACATGTCAGCATCAGCAGACGTGGGAAGGAGACCCTTCAGCTTTTGGGGGTGGGGGGAGAAGGAAAGTAGCTTTGAAATGATTGAAGTTTTCTTTCATTATTATTATTATTATTATTAGTTTTTCAAGACAGGGTTTCTCTATAACTTTGGAGCCTGTCCTGGAACTAGCTCTTGTAGACCAACCTGGCCTCCAACTTACAGGGATCCGTCTACCCCTGCCTCCCGAGTGCTGGGATTAAAGGTGTGCTCCACCAATGCCCGACTTCTTTAGTTTTTTTAATACAAAGTTTCACGTATCCCAGGATAGCCTTAAAGTCAGTATGTAGCCAAAGATGACCTCAAACTTCTGAATCCTCTCCGCTCCCTTCCCAAAGCCTGAAATTACACAGGGACCACACCTGGTTAACAGTGTGATAGCTGTGTAAGCAAGGCTTTGTGCACGCTGGGCAAGCAGTCTGCCAACTGAGTTACCCCCTTTATACCGGCACTTTAGCTTTTGTTCCTCGTGTCTGCTTTCACTAGCCCCTTTCTGCCTGTAAAGCCACCCAGTCTGCCTCGCTCCATGGAGCACCATTCTAATTTAAGATGCAATGGTATTGGCTGTGGGATAAGGCTCTTGTACACTGTAAAGATTTGTCACTTATATTAGTTTAATAAAACACTGATTGGCCGGTATCCAGGCAGGAAGTAAAGTCAGGGCAACCAGACTAAGAGAATTCTGGGAAGAGGAAAGGTAGAGACACAGTCACCAGCCAGTTGCAGAGGAAGCAAGATGAGAGTACCTTACTGAGAAAAGGTACCAAGCTACGTGGATAAACATAGACAATAATTATGGGTTAATTTAAGTTGTAAGCGCTAGTTAATAAATCTGAGCTAATAGGTCAAAAGTTTATAATTAATATAAGCTTCTGTGTGTTTCTTTGGGACTGAGTCTGTGGGACCCAGCTGGACAGAAACTTCCATTTACAATTGGCTCTTGAATTGCTAATGCATTGCTAATAATCAGGTCCTCAGCAACTGAGTGCTTGCATCTAATTCTTTAATTCCTTGGTTGTTCATCAAAATCATCTCATGACAAGTCATAAATGAGTCCCTAAGAGTCTGGAGAACAGACGAAGAAAGCCCCTGCTGTGGTTGGAATGTGTCCTACAATGTCCGGAACTTCATCATCCATGCAAGGGTACTGAACAGAGGGTCTTTAAGGGGTGACTGTGTATGATGACTGCCTCCTGAATGATCAGTGCCAGGGTTCTGTGAGTTCGCTGAGGTTGGACCTGATACATGGCAAATGGATGAGTTGGCCCCCTAACTTTGACTTATGGGTGTAGGGTGTACAAACTTTTCTGCTCCTTATCTTCTGCCAGGGGATGCTGCAGGCAGTAAAGGCTAACTCGTCAGGGGTGGGTCCCTCAGCCTTGGATTCCACAGCAGACAATGAAAGGCATTGTGACACAGTCTTGGGTAGAAGATGGAGATGCCCTATGAGTACAACTACCCGCAAGGCTGGGTGTGCACAGTGATTCGGTTACCCTGTGCATCGCCAGCCTTTAATTTTGTTTTGGGTCCTCTGAACTGTGAGTGGAACCTTTATTTGGTCTAGTTCCTGGCAATGTTCGGTTTCAGCTAATTGCTGTGCTTTCCATGGTTACGGAGACTGAGCATTTTAGAACGCCACCTCATTAAAACATTAAAAATACTGTGGGCTCAGTAATTTCATTTACTGGGTCAATAACCCGTGATATCTGGGAGAAGATTTAACATAGTTTAAAAATAATTATTCAAACAAGATAAGGATTTCAAACTATAATTACCATAGCAGTAAAGGATCAGAGGACCTGCCAAGCCAGATAAATATTATATCGAAATCTTAGTTCTCATTCGTGTAACTCACAGGGCTCACACTCATCTGATAGTAAAGATCACAGAAATCTTCACATTTCCAGCAAGCAGGTAGTAGCTTGGTTGTAGAAATGAAAGGTTTAGCTTAAAAAGCATAAATGCATTAACAACTAAATGTGCAGAGCAAACGCCACACTGCAGTCTTTTTGTTTTCATGGTACTCTGTTTCCTCAGCCCAACTGCAGAGTTCTCACTCAGTTTTTTTCTTTAGGAATCAATATTTTTGGTGCTACGGTATACTAGATTTCCTCTCTCTCTAATTTTTTTGTGATGTACTGTGAATGAGTTTGTATAACCATGTCACAGCCAGCTACCGTTTTACAAACTCTTGATAGTGCTAAAGTTTTCTCCTGGCTTCTAATGGCTTTCTTGTATTGGCAAGGAAGACTGTCCTATCATCTGTGAGTACCGAGGATAGCTTTCTATGATTGCGCATCAATCCCTTCCTCCACTCGTCCCCATCGAGGGGAACTTCCAGAACAGCATGACATGGTATCAGTGGACACTGAAGTCTTAGCTCTTTTCCTAACAACAAGTGTGTGCTTCAGAATTTCATAGTTAGGATTGAAGCCATTCCCTCATGAGGGCCTATGGAGTGGGGAGGGAGAGTTTCCAGAGCCACGCCTGGTTTGTTAATCAACATGTGTAACAAACATCACATTAGATAAACTTTCATTCTGGTGCCCAAGGAGGCCAGAGGAGAGCATCAGATACCTAGGAGCTGGAATTACATATGGTTGTAAGATGCCAAGTGGGTGCTGGGAACTGAATCCCAGTCACCTGCATGAGTAGCCGGTGCTCTTAACTGCTGAGGCATCTTTGTCCAGTCCGCACTACGTTTTGTATATTTATACACAGGCTGTGTGAATTTACCTTCTCGCAGTAGTGAATAAGGATTCCTCTTTCCCACATCCTTGCTATCACTGTTATTTGATTCTTGTTAATGAGTGATTTCCTGGTCATTATACTCTGCTGCAGTTGAGAGCATCATGTTATTGCACTGTGGCCATTGTATGCACCAGCTTTCTCATTTTCTATGAAAATGCTGGATCGTATATTAGCAGCACATCCCGGGTTATTTTCCTGAAGGGAGAAGAAAATAATCCATAGAGAAGTTGCCTCTGAAGCTGGAGAACGTTCAGTGTTTTCTAGCCGTAACAGTAGGGTATGAATCATGTCCATTGTCCAGGGCCTCAGTGGAAATATAGCTGGGGTTTAAGAAGATTCTTATTTTGCCTCCCATGGTGGAGATAGCAAGCTGGCTTCTTTTGCAGCATGCCTCAGGGTTATACAAGTCTGTACCTTTCAGGGCCTTCAATTAGAGGGAAATGCGTCATCTATGCAACCGAGAGCGCAGCTTTGTGTTGGCTGTTGAAGAGTTATTTCTTGACATTAACGTTTTTATGCAGCCCCATATTAAGTTTTATGCCTGGATATAATGCCACCAGGTAGAAACCAAAGCAAATGCCACATCCCAAATCCGGAGAGAGTCAGAGCCAAACAGTAGGTTATCAAATCTGTATTTTTATGGGCCGTTCCTCGTCATGCGTGATTTAAACACACAGTTCCTGGAAGCTGCAGGAGTTGCACAACACAGCTTTGTGGAGGAACGGAGAAGGATGCCTGGCAGCCTGGCATGGCTTCATAGTGTGGCTTCCTCTCTAGAACAGTCGTCCAGTTCTTGGCACACGGGGTTGACTCCATGAAGATGGAGACCGCTTGCTTAATCACTCTTGAAACAAGGGAGAAATTAAAACACACTCTTTTTTTTTTTTTTTTTTGTCAAGCAGTCAAAACAATGCCAGGTTGTTAATGTGGCTTTTATGCCTTTCACTTGCAAGACCTGAAAGAACACGGAGGGGAGTGAAGGCAGAATCTATTCCCTGATGGCGTCATTATACATGGAGAAGCTTCTAAAGCTCAGGCATTAAAGACACTGGGGAGGGGGAGGCTTAAATGGCAGCAAAGTGAATAGCCTGCCTCTGTGGCTCTGCCCAACGCCCTTTGTTCTGAGTCATTCAAACTGGGTGATGAAAAGCAAAGATCTCATTTGTTTCGGCATTACAGTAGTAAATTAGCAATCATAGAGTCACCGATTGTCCTAGAAGACATTGAAGGTGCATGAGGGCCCTGTAACCCCGTTTTAAGATCACATTGCTCCAACCAAAATGAAACAAGCATTAGAATAGTGTATAAACAGTGCTTTTAATAATTTAGGCTGGTTAGATTCAAACATGAAGGGTTTTTTTCCCCTGAAATATTTATTGAAACTCCTGTTTTTATTTGTCATGGACAAGTTCATGTTCCAAGCTGTAAGTGGAAATTCATATCCAGGATGGGGCTGAAGGAGAGAGAGGGGTGAAGGTTCTTGACCAGTCTCCTCCCTGGCCATCTCTGCTGGCTGCTAAGTTTTGGGTTAGCGAGACTGGTCAAATTTCACTTAGTTATTTGGTGACCTTTTCTAATCCCGACTGTTTCATAATTTAATGTTCTGACCTTTGTTTTCCACAAAACGATGTTAGTGATGAATGCAGAGATTTAATGACTGGAAGTAGCTGACAGGTGACCTTTTGTCCGTGACCATTCCTTTTTTGCCGGGGAAACCATACTGTTTTGTAGATTTTATTTCACAGATTTTAATTGTCTATAAGCTTGTTCGGAGGGAAGGGAGTAAAGGTTAAATATTTCATTCTTCTTACTGATTAGAATGTTAAAGGGTTGGCAGGTGTCCCAGTAGATCATTCAAAAAGGGTAGAGAGCAGTGAGGGAACTTTCCAGAATGGCTGGTGAGGAAGGAGATGAAAAGTGACCAGGAGAGTGAGCTAGTCCAACCTCCTAAGTGAAGATAGCAGGTGTGTCTTGCATCTGAATACTCATGTGCAGGCAGGCGGGGCGGGGGGGGGTGGGCAGGGAAGCGG